>CM032233.1:67452500-67692500 GCA_019009955.1 Riptortus pedestris | reverse complement strand
ACTTTAGCCATTTAAACTTAAGACGATTTATTAATATTTTTGGTGGTTTCTAAGATTTCTCATTTTCATTCTGCTACCCTTGTGTAATAGGTGTGAGCTAAAATGACTGGAACTTGAGAGACTGAAGTTTGAATTATATACAATTAAGACGACTTTTTGTAGTGTAAAATATATTTTCCTTCCTCGTGTAAATTCTTACTAACTAAAAATGTCAGCGAGGCAAGACTGGATGGGTACGGTAGATTTGATGTTTGGATACATAAATTGCTATTTAATAGAGACAAATCACTAATTAATATTTTATTTTCGTAACTGTTCTTGGAAGTATTTGTTTTTCCGGGTATATCAAAGATGACAATATATACCCTTAAACAAATTACTGTAAAAGGACCAAGGACAGAATATATTGTATAAAATGACTTTGTTTATGAAGAGTGGCTAATCTAAATTCAAGGATTATATTAAATTCATTATCACATATTGTTTTTAATAAAACAACTATGTAAATCATTCAGAATTTAGTGTACAAATGACAGGTTTTAGTGACAGTGAACAACAGAAGACTTTACTGGTCCTCTACAATTATACAATATTGATTTATTTCTATTAATACCTCTTGTTTAGGGCACTAAAATCAGTCCCGTTTCGTCCGGGGGTGGTTATGTAACCCACCACCCAAGTTAGGACTCCTTTGACTCCAAAATTCATTTCATTTTTTACATATTTCGCTCCTTTCCCTTCCACTTATTCATATTCCTTCCAATTTGAGCGAAGGAATAGGACTGACTAGGAGTTATAATTTTTTTTTAATTGCAGAATCCATTCCCTTTCCTGTAGACTTGTTTCAATGATAATTTTGTTGGCAAGGAACATTTATGTCGCAGAATTTTTCAATTAAATGTGCCGTTTCTGAAATAAAGAATTGTGCATTTTACTGCTGAAGGATTAACGCATCCTTCAGCAGTAAAATGCTATAGGAAAATTCTCTGATATAAACTCGTTTTAGAATTTGATTTTTTACAAGAATCCGTCATTAAAAGTATGGCATTCCATTGGAAATTCCAAAGTTATAGTCGCTGGTGAAGTACTGGAGAAGGTTACGAGGTTGAATTTGGTCAGAAAAGACTCTTCAAGTGTCACAAGTTTTGCACACCAAGCCTCAACCATTTATTAATTCAATTGGCGATTTTAAGGGGGGTGGCACGGAAAGTTGGGCCACCCTGTATATATTCCTTTATTGATTCTGAGATATTACATCGTTTGTTAACGTGGAAAAGTATCTGAATATAATTAAATAAAGAGATCTCAATAGCTGAAATACTAAGAAAATAGATATTAAGATGTTATAAAACCAATCTATTTAAACCCATAATTCTACAGTTGTTCTTTACATTTGTTTGTAACTCAAATATTAAGGGATTTATTTGTATACCTCCACTTCTACTTATCTGTCTTTCTTTTTTACACACAAGTACCGCAATTAAAATAAAGTCCGTCCCGCAGGGGCTGTGTAAACTAAGCAGATTTCCCACGTGAAGTTATACAATAGAGAAATCTCCATACGAGAGCCGAACAGTTACGGCAAAGGGCCGTCCTAGCTTTTGGCGGGATATTCAAAAATCCGTTATCGGCCCTAATTTAAAAAAATGCAAATATCTCGGTTAATATTCAAGATAGGGAATAAATACATATGATAATATTTATAGTAAATTTAATTTGCAATAAGATTGATTTTGTACAATTTTTCGATCCGACGAATAGTAACGGAGATATATTGAATTTTCGAAAATCCTCCCCTCTAAACCCTCCCCCTCCCACTGGTCCGATTTCAGCCGTTAACGAACTTGATCTTTCTTCTTACATAAAACGACTAAATATCGAGTTTGGTAAGGATCAAACAAAAATTGCGACCGCTAGAGCGGTAACAGACAAATATATAGATAGATATACTCGTATATATATATATATATATATATATATATATATATATATATATATATATATATATATATATATATATATATATATATATATAGATATATAGATATAGATAGATAGATATATACAGTTTTGAACGGACCTCATTTTCGTCATCTACTAGGTAGGATCGATGGACATTTGAAGAAAAATTTCGAAAATTCCGTCATGAGTACAACCTCAATAGCTGATTTCCCTTAAGAGAAATCTGCTAAAACATCTCACCTAGGTTTCTTATACCAGCAGACTAGAATATAATATTTGGGATTACATCATCGTGTAATTCTTTCTCGTGGGAAATATGCTGTTTTAACACAGCACATGTGTGACAGACCTTTTTCTTTAATGGACGAGGCTTATCGAATAGAGCAAATACCCAATAGTAGCGTATTTATAAGCAGTTTTCCTCTAACGAAACCAATTCTCATTTATAGCTTGGCGAATATAAGCAAACTAATTTGCCTGAAATATTTTCACATTTAAACGGCACGAGGAGTGAAATATGTTTATTGGCGTGACAGCGTGAGAGATGGTCCTACACACTCGGGAAGGCATACTCGGCTAAAAACAACCCCTTTAATATTGCACGAAAACATTAGGGAGCGAACCATTTCATCACTTTCATTATTTAAAGAATTTTCCTGAATTTTTTTAATATGATCATCAATAGACAAGATGTTTTAAAGGGCTTTCATATTTTCTCATGTTAACCCAGAGCAACTCCCTAGAGCAAATCCCCTCGTTCTGTCAAACGTTATTCTGCAAAAAAAACATCACAGTTTAAAGGATAAATATATAGAAATCAAATTTGACAGAATTTAAAACAATGCATTTAATTTACTGTAATTACAACAAAATAAAATGGAGCTGTGTTTTAAATACTGAAAAACTAGATTTCCATATATTTATAATTTAATCTATGATGTTTTTAAGCAGGCTTTCGTTAAAGGAAATCATCTATTAAGGTTGTACACATTACGCGATTGTCGAGACATTACTTCAAATTTTCATCGATCCTACCCAGGAGATGAGAAATTACGTTAGAACCTATATATATATATATATATATATATATATATATATCTGTGTGTGTGTGTGTGTGTGTGTGTGTGTGTGTAGTTTTGATGAGACATAATTTTTGTCATCTACTAAGTAAGATCAATGGAATTTTAAGAATATTTTTCAAAAATCGCGTCATCGTACCTCAACAACTAACATTGTATATATAATAGCCTTTTGGCACTCTAAGGGACACTATTATCATTCGCTACTCATTGAATATGACCACTCTATGAATCCTAATGGGTGACATATGACTAGGAAAACTGGGATTTCGAAAGATACTAGAATTCAAAATATCTCTGTTAGTAATCGGTGCATACAAAAATATATCTTTATGAGTATCATATAGAAAATAATTTCCGAGTTGAGATCTATTTAGGATTTTGTTCGTTATTTTTCAACCTCGAGTAGGTTTCTTCTGCCCTGCAAGCAATCACAGTTCCACACTACGCTGATTTATTACAAAATAAATTACTCTCTTCATATTTTATGGCAAGGGACACCCATAAAAAAACATTTCTTTCCGTAGAAACTTTATTGAAACTGCCCTACGTGTTTCCTGGCTTACTTGCCGCCTCTTCAGGGGCTATCCCTTTTCACAAAAATATATATAAAAAATTAATAACCTTAATTTAACAATACCCTTAATAATTATTTGCTAGATATTGTATTAGCAACGAATCATTAAGGGTTTAGTTAAATTAAGTTTATTAATTTTCTATATTTTGTTTATAAGGGATAGCCCCTGAAGAGGTGGCAAGTAAGTCACGAAACATGTAGGGCAGTTTCAATAAAGTTTGCACTGAAAAAAATGTTTTTTATTTGTGGCGCTTGCCATAAAATATGAAGAGTATATAATAAATATTGGGCCAAGAATAAGAAGTATATTACTCTTGTTTCAAATTTGCTGTTTTCTTTACATCGAGACTTTACTACGGGGAAACAATGAATTTAAGAGAGGTATGAGACCCATCTGATACATTTCGGTCCCATTTTATTGACAGAATAGCAAGTCGGCTTGCGATTTGGTAAATATATCAAAGATGTCTGTTGTAGAATTGTATATGAAAAATATCTTGGTTAACTGAAAGCCTGGGTAAACCCACCTAAATTTAGATGTCGTATTCTACAGGACGAATGAAATTCAATGTCATTATTTGTATATGCCTTTGGACCATTTTCTCCATTATGTAAAGTACATAATACTTTAATTAATTTAAGAAGGGTTTTCCTTATAATGGTGATGTATTAAAACTAGGTCATGCACGAGAGAGTTCCATCTGAAGATCAAAACAGAAAATAAATCTGACTGCCCAGAGGTGTTACAAGAATACAATATAGGAATAAATAAAGAACTTAAAACGACCATTCTAATCGCATTAGCATATCACAGCAAAACCCACTTTTCCTCTTGTTTTTAAACAAATACAACCTACACTGCTTGTAATGAGGAAAAGTCCGTCACGCAGATGTTGCATAAACTAAGCAGATTTCCTACAATCTGAAATATGATCCGTTGATCTCATCTTAACAATCTATTCTCTATTTCTCCCGCAGTAAGATGCCTTTGAAAACGGGAACTAAAATATTCGTCGGACTAGAGAAATTTAGTGATAATCGCATCGCATAATCGCAAAAGTAAGAAACCAAAACCAAAACTCATATAACTCCGTTATTAATCTAGTAAGACAAAAAATGAATGAAAAAAGTCCGTCACGCAGGGGCTGCGTAATTGCCACGTATTTGAATTTATCGCCTAAAGTAAAAGTGTATATATAATTGTGTTGATGTTTTCGACCAAGTTATAGTAACTTAAAGGGTTACTATAACCCTAGTCCTAAGTATAATAGTCATGTGTAATAGTTTTTAAGTATCTTTAGTCTTGCCCTGAAGAAGTGAAAATAAAGATTCTCGAAATATTTCCAGAAACAAAGATTTTTTCACCAGCATTGACCAAAACTCCAAAAAGAATAATAACACCATATATATATATATATATATATATATATATATATATATATATATATATATATATCATTTTGAACGGCCCTCAGTTTGTCATCTACTAGGTAGGATTGATGGACATTTGAAGAAATTTTTGGAAATCGCGTCATCAGTACAACCTCAATAGCTGATTTCCCTTAAGGGAAATCTGCTAAAATAAAGCAGTAGTTGTAGAAAATTGATATTCCAACAGCATTGGTAATAAAAAAAAGTTGACTTATAGTAACCGAGATATTTCCTATTTTCAATTATCCCCCTACCCACCTCACCCAAGGCCGACATCAGCCTAATATAATCTTCAGTTTCGATAAAACAGTTAAATATCATGCGTAGTGTTGATCAAATAAAAATCATGCAGTTTAGAACGTCGGGACTCCGGTAGACATCAAATACTACGGAATTAATTGAATGCACAGAGCCTGTATGGTGAGTATGCACCAATGTTTAGGAGATATCCCTTAAGGGAAATCAGCTATTGAGGTCGTACTCGACTGATAATTTTTTCAAATGTCCATCGATCCTACCTAGGAAATGACGAAAATGAGGTCCGTTCAAAACTGTATATATATATATATATATATATATATATATATATATATATATATATAATTGTAACCTCTGTCTGTACATTGTTTTGTTTCTCGAAATTTCACGATAACTTTTCGTTTCACATGTCATAGGCACCATAACTGCATTTTGTTTCTTTGGTGTCTGTTTGTTTGTTTGTTTGTTTGTTACCTTTTCACGCATAAACGGCTGAATCGAATTTTATGAAACTTGGTATGTATATTACTACCTACCTAACTTAGACTTTAGCCTATATTAATATCCTCTGAGACGAACAGGAGTGGGGTTATAAGGGAAGCCCGAAATTAAAAATAGCGATATTTCGTTTCCTATTCTTTTTTCGGCAAATATAATCATAACAAAAGTTGTTTATTTTGTTATTTAGAGTAACTTTTTTTATATACACTTTCGTCATATAACGAAGTATAAATGAGTTATACGCTAAAAATTATAGCGGGAGTTAACAATTTTATTTGGCACAAAAGACTCAACCGAACTAAATAAAACACTGACTCCCGCTATAATTTTTAGCGTATAACTCATTTATACTTCGTTATATGACGAAAGTGTATATAAAAAAAGTTACTCTAAATAACAAAATAAACAACTTTTGTTATGATGATACCGAGTTTGGTTTATTTCGGTTGAGTTTTTTGTGCCAAATAAATTATTTATTTTATTTTATTTTATTTATTATTTGGCACAAAAAACTCAACCGAAATAAACCAAACTCGGTATGTGAATTAGCACTAACGCCTGCCTTATAATAAGTCATACGAACATTTATAGGGACGGGCAGGAGTGGGGGTTATAAAGGAGGCCTGGAATAAAATATAGTGATATTTCGTTTCCTATTGGGGTTTCGGCAAATATGCACATAGCAAAAGTTGTTTATTTTGTTAATTGTGAATTAGCATTAATTCTTCCATGATAAGCTATATTAAAAATTTTAGGTTCAAAGGGGAGTGGGGATTATAAGAGAAGCTGAAATGAAAACTGCCTTTTTTTATTTTCTATTTGTTTTTCGGCAAACGTGCACATAACAAAAGTTGTTTACTTTATTATTTAGAGTAACTTGTGTGTGCATTCACTTTTGTCGTAAAATGAAGTAAACACGGGATATTCGCTAAACGGGAGTCAATAATTATATTAGTGCTTATTTAAGGGGTTTAATAAATGAATAATATGACAAATGATGTTATGTTTTCGTCTTATATGATAGTTCAAAGTATGATTCGGATTAGTGAGGTTATAAATCTTCGTCACCCCCTCCTCATTTATTTATTTTTCCTAGAAAATAACTTTGTTTTTTATTTCCAATAGAAATATAAACTATAAGAGCATTTCCATTACTTAATTTGTGTAATGTACCTTGATGATATTGAAAAAAATATGTAATATCATAACATTTAAACGTTAATGGTAATGCCATAATGACAAGAAACAATATGCGTTTATACTCGATATGATATTTTCAGGGTACCACTATTATTTAATTCCATCCGGGAGATAAATTATTAAAATAATGTTTTGAATCAATAATTTAAATAGAATGATGAGATGTCTCATGCGGGAGCGGAAGATGACGGGAGCCTTACCAGTTAATTGAGTTTACTTATTTCCCGTCTGGCATTACTGGAAGTAATTTCCAGTGAGATTCACTATTACAAATATAATCTTACGTGCAAAACTTTGCCTAAACTATTACAGATGATATTTAATTGTAATAAATGCTACCCATGATTCTGGTTTGAATTATTAGGAGTGATAGATTAGGAACACATTTTCATTTATCCTCCAAAACTAAAAATTTCTATTCTATTAATCCCCAAAAGTTACCCTTCAGGGTTGGCTATTTCGGAAAATCATTACGTCGTGAAGGGAAGTGTAATTGTACACATTGAAGTCTTACTATCAAAATACCATCATTAGTCAGTCAAGAATAATTTCCCGGGCATCGCCGGGTACCTTAGCTAGTATATATATATTTGTCTGTTACCGCTCTAGCAGTCGCAATGTTTGTTTGATCGTTACCAAACTCTATATTTAAACGTTCCATGCAAAAAAACAGATCAAGTTCGTTAATGGCTGAAATCCGACCAGTGGGAGGGGGTTTAGAGGGGGGAATTTTCGAAATATCTCTGTTACCATACGTCGGATCAAAAACTTGTATAAAACCAATCTTATTTCCCATTAAATTTACTATAAATTTTTTTCTGTACATTTAATCTCTATCTTGAGTATTATATTTGCATTTTCATGAATTGTAATGGACGAAATGAGATCGGCTAACTTCGGGTCTAGTTGTGAGTTTCCGTCAAAAGCTAGTTCGGCCATTTCCGTAACTGTTCGACTATCGTGAAATTTCTCTATTGTAAAACTTCACGTGGGAAATCTGCTTAGTTTACGAAGCCCCTGCGTGACGGACTTTTTTTTACAAAGTAAAGAGAGGCGGTGTGTGGGCGTGGGTGGGTTTTAATAATTATGTAATGTATATTTTAAAAGAGCAATAAAGGTTTTTCTCCCTAAAAAAAGTTACTCAGAGCCTGCCGGACGGACTTTCTTTATTTAGATGTAGTATCCTCGTTATAATATAATGAGTGAATCTCAGCATCATTGAATAACATAGGTCTTTGATCCCAGAAGTAAAATATCGAAGTTTTTGTAGATATTACTTTAATTCATTTAAGAGGAACAAAATCCACACTAGGTGGCGTATCAACTCGTTTATATTGAATAATTCCAACCGAAGGCAGGACGAGATACAACGGAGATTCCAAATTCAGTCCAATAACAAATAAATTAAAATTTGAAATATGCCTTCGTTTTTCATTAATATACCTCAAAAATCCTAATTTCCCAGTTGTTATTAAACAAATACAATCAATATTGCTTTTGTTTAATCCGAATTGAATATTTAAACTTATCATTCATTTTGCAATTTCAGTTTTCTCACCAATGCATGATACTCATTTTTTTAATAAGTTTTAAGTTATTTAAATTACGTCACGAACTACATAAACTAAGAAGCTTCCCACGTGATGAAATTAGAATCTGTGTATCTCAACTCACCTTCTATTCTCTTTATTTTCCGTATAAAGAAGCCTATGACTCACTATGTATAACACACTAGTCATCTCATCTCATCATATGGTTCCTATTTTTAATTAATATTCCGATGAATAAAAGTAGGGATTTACTAGTATCGATTTAAACATTTTTGAGTTAATAACATAAATCTGCTTTGGTGACGTCATCACAAAACGTATTTGAATGCATCTCTTAAAGTATAAACCCGGTGACAACTATATTTGGGTTTTAAGCATGGAATAATTCATTACAAGATATATGTGCTTATTGTTAAAGTGCAATGATTAAAAGTGGGTGTTTACTGAGTGCTGAAAATTAAATAGCTATATTAAATGTTTTACGTTCGAACGGGAGTGGGGGTTATAAGGGAGGCCTGAATAAAAAAATCGCCATATTTCATTTCCTAGTTATTTTTAGACAAATGTGTACATAACAAAAGTAGTTTTTGTCTTAAACATAATATTATTAAATTTAATATCCTAGTCGCTTGAAATATCATGCAGGACAACGTCTGTCGGGATATTTTCTCTAATATTGTTTTTATTTATTAACGTCCACTTTTTGCAACTAAGGCTAATTGGGGTTTCTCTAATATGAATAATAACCAAAATATTTGGATTTCTTGTTTTCATCCTTTATTAAATCTCCACTCCTACCAAATGCCATAATTACAATAGGCTTTTATAATATGGACCTCTTTATTCCAAGCTTAAATTCCAAACATGGCTTTCATGAAACCATTATTATGCCAGATACATTCAAATTCATAGTGCCCCTGCGTGGTGACGGACTTTACTGTTTCATATACACTGTAATAAAGAATAAGTGAAAAAAAACACGCTGCACTAATTGCATTAACGAGCCAAATCAATCTGCTAGATTTTATTTTCTTAAGTGGGACCAGCTGTTGATCAAATGATAGCGAGCCAGGGTCTGTGTTTTTTTCTTTCCACTGCTGTCAATATCCAACATCTAGTCAACTAGTTTTCTCCATCGAGCTGCTTCCAACCATTAAAAAAACGTAGCAGCTGTACAGGATCATGAGTTCAAGACCAATTATATCCATATAGTATTAATTAACTCTTAGCAAGGAACATCTGCTTTGCTTCCAGCGGCATCTAATTCTTACTGCCAACCAATTATTTACTAAACTCTTGGTGTTCTCCTTGTTTTTCAAACAGTTACCTTCTGTTTTCATTTGGTATTAAAATGATATTAGACAAAAATAACTAATGTTAATAAATGTAAAAAGATTTATATATTTCTTGAAATTTTAGAAAAAATAAATCTTGTAAAAATATAGCTTGAATCATAGATTGCGAAATAAAAATATAACTTAAATACATTATAAATACTGGAACAGAATACTAATCTAAATTCGTGTGACATCCACTTGGATAGTACAATATGGTATACGATGTGACTTCATAAAAGGAAATATGGAATGTTTTTTTGATCAAGTTTGAATTCAGTCATCGAATATTCAAGCAAAATAAATCTCCACTTCAAGCCTTTCCTAAATGAGAATTTTAAGCTTTTACCACCCTGCTAAATTCTTCGTTCTAAATTCTTTATAACTTTAATATTTCTTAAAGTTCCGTAAGTGTATTTTAGAACTCCTCGTAAAATGTTAATGTTACATTTCTAGGGGAAATGGAAAGAAAAATGTTGGCACTGGAGCACATAATACCTATATCAATGATTTTTTTTATAAAAATGTATTCAGTTGGTGAGCTCCTTTTAACTTTTTAAAACAAATCTAAATAATACAAGGAGATTCGTAAGTATTCAATATGTTTCAGCAACTCAAATGAAATTTCACGTATACAAGTTAATACCTATACTATATTCTTAGTTTATAATTTTATTATTATTAAATAATTTAATAATTAGAAAAGTTAGCCTCATTGCCGTAGTCGAACTAGGCTCTGTATATTTCCATGAAATGTCATCATTACCCCTTCAATATTTCCTTATTACTAATGAGAGTATAGTTAATTTATTATGCAGTTTTTTCTTCAAGTTTAATTATACCTCATTCAACCCCAAAGGGGAGTTTCCGGGTAATAAGGAAATGTACACAACTGAGCTGACGACGTTAAACTTTTAATTGTGCAAACTGAAACACAAATTAAATGTCTAGAAATCAATAATTTTATTAACTTTTTGTAGTTGCATGGTACAGGAATTTTTGAGGTACCGCCTTTAAAGGTTTTTACAAATGTCGGTTTATTTCGAAAGGTTTTCTATGAGCATACCCTTTTTTTCAAGCAGCAAACCCCCACTTCTACTCATATTACATAAACAATACTCGGTTATGTAATAAACCACATCATTCGAAGCTTAAATACCAAATGTTGTTTTCAAGAGACATTTATTATATGAGATACGTGACCCCCCCCCTTCTTAAGTTTTTGGACTACTTAAATTTGATTGATTGAGATAAAAATTATTCTGATTCATTATAAATTACAATACTAGATTTAGGAAAATAGTTTTCATTAAAATTAATACATTATATTCAGATATATTACAGTAATTGTTTTTCTTTCCGGTAAGAAGTTGGCAGAACTGTTTGTTTACATTTCAGATGCTTTCCGTCGGAAGGTTTCTTACTATCGATCGTATTTACTCACTTAATATTTACGGTGGTGTTGTGTTACTGGTATGTACATTTGTCTAATGTTAAACTTCACGCAGGAAGTCTGCTTAGTTTACGCAGCCCCTGTGTGACGGACTTTATTCACATAATAAAACACCAATATAAAACTAAAGCATTTATATGGGCCAAAAGCAAATGAAAATAGTAAATTAATAAAGAAGTAGGCGTTTTATTTAGATTGAAAACTTAACTATATTTTTTAACGGAAAGCTTTCTTGATATTAATAAATATAACTAAATATAGTTAAAAGAATTTAGTTATTCTTTTACTTATTTCCCATTGCTCTTTAGTTTGTTATCAATATTCAAAGGGACTATATTTACTGTATGCACCATACAAAGTCACATAATATAAATTTGAAGTATTGTCGATAGCTTCAACGGTCAATTATTGGTATCAATTTCTTCGTGTATGAACCCGTCTTCCTGTTTTTGGCCGACATTTCCTTCGACATGCATCCAACTTTCTCGGGGCTTTCTCTGAAACATAAGAGTTATTTTTCGTAAAATTATTACGTTTGAATGAAATGTTTAACTTAGGAAGCAAAGGATTATTTATTTATTTTATAAAACAAAAAGATCTTTGTTTTATATCCGATAAAGCGATCAAAGTTATAGAATCTCCTCCTCCTCTTAATAATAGTAATAGAAGATACGGAAACAATTTGCTTCATTTGTAATAAAACTTAATACCTACTATACGTTTCTTTTATGAATCATGAATCAGAAGTATAACATTTGTTTAAAACTTTTTTAAAATCCCAAACTTCGGAGAGGATAAATAAGAGCACCGTTTGCTGAAAGCGGACACAGGAAAAATAGAAATATCTCCTTTCGTATTTGAAAAAGAGAAACATTCCAGGAAGACATCAAGTTTGGAAATATAATATTTTTTCATCCGATGTAGTATAACGGTTTTTTTTAATTAAACGCACCTCTAAATTCATATTCCTCGAAAAGCTCACACCAATTTTAAAATTTTCACCAAAAAACACATTTTATTTTATGATTTTCAACGAAAATAACATTTTTCATTTCTATTTTCACGGGAATTCTGTACACTTTGATCACCCTACATGTAGCTGCGTATACTATGCAAAATGTACCTATCAAAAATATCTAATATCGAGCTCAAATTGGAAGTCTTATCCATTTTTGTCATCCAATATTATAGTCTAGAGACTATTTTATTGGATGACATTTGCCGTTCCCTCAAATGGTTATTATGCAGAGCTTACCTAGCCAACTGTAAGATGAATGATCGTCCAGAATTACGATGAAACTCTTAAAATAACGTGATTTTCCTCAAAATTCATTTAAAAAAGGTGTGATTTTTAGTGAAAATCACTTAAAAAAATGTTCAACAAAATTATTTTCAGGAAAATTAAGAAAATATGGGAATAGGAGAAAAAATCAAATTCAAAGATGAGAACAATAATCATATTCATGACGTAAGAAAAAAAATGATATCTAATATGTAAATATGTTTTTAGTAATGTTCAGAACTATAATTATAACAATATCACCATTGTGATTTTATTCAAAACCATATTCATGAATTCAAATACGCTCAACTCTGATCGTAGGTTTGTTGTGAATGAGGAATTTTGTATAAGTTACTTAGAAGCATCCCTGGGTCTTTTTTACATTAGCCCCGCATTTCAAATTAGGTTATAATCACATGATTTTAGAAATACCAGTGATAAAACTCTTACTAATAAACTATTATAAACATTGATAAAAGAAAGTTTTAAGAGAAACTGAACCACATTTATTACAAGTATAAAATTAACAAAAATAACATTATTTTGGTGGCCAATAAACCCTCATACTTGATAATATTGCATTAAATAAGTCATCGTTTTGATGCCTTCTTCGCCAGACGAACTCACATATGTAGGAGTCTACCATTGTTCTCCTTGTTCCACATTCACGTTTATTTATACGTTTTAGTGAGGACCACAATGATTCCACACGTTGTGTATGTGCCCCAGTTTTCATATCAATGAAATTTTTAGAGTGGTTAACAGTAAAATGTTTATATTTCATTCCTGGTACTTTTTTTAGGCGGCGATATGACCTCCAGCAGTCAGAGTATATTGAATAATAAAAACCCAGGCCTAATAGAATGGATAATGCACTCTGTCAATGTTTCCTACCTTCTGTTAGGGACGTTCTCTGATTCACTTGAAAAAGCACTCGAGAGCTGAATTAGATTCATGTTTATAAATAACGATGCAACTAACGTTCTGAAACAGCTGTGGAAGGTCTCAGAAGTATTTCTAAAATGTTGTGATTATAACCTAGTTTGAAATGCGTGGTTAATGTAAAAAAGACCCGCATCCCTATTCCAAAATTCGTAGAAAAGGAACATTTGTCAGTGTTTGCCAAAAATTTTAAACGGCCATTCAGAGATGCTGAAGAAGTTCCTCGAGTATCTGCCACTCCTTCCCAAGAATCTAGTGGCTGCTTACTTGCTGCAGCCTAAATTGGAGTAGGTATTACTCGGGTGGAATGGGACGGCAGCATTAGTCAGCCTTTTCATAGTCTAAATGATAGTGTTAAGTGTGCCACTGAGAGAGAGAGAGAGAGAGAGAGAGAGAGAGAGAGAGCTAGAGAGTGAGGGAGGTCAAGAGCCACTACAACAAGCTAGTAGCTTCCCTCCCATCCTTAATTACTGGAAGCGGTGCCATGCGTACAAACCACCGATATAGAAGCAGACTTCGGATTAAGCAAGTAATAATTAGGCACTAATTATGCTTACCGCACACTAATAGATCTTCTACACCCGACATCTTACACGGAACACCTCAAAAGGTGATTCGAGTCTTGTAGATCACTATAACTTAATTGAAACAGCTATAGCAAATGTATATGCAACCATATGCCGTGTATATCGAACAGGCGCAATTAATTATATCCGGTATTCGATTACAACAGAACGTCTTAATTATATGGTTATTTCATTAAGAGCCACTAGACCACCAACCCCAAATAAACATATTTCCACGCGTAACAGTAGTAAAACTCTTTAAAGCGCAGCCAAAATGTGTAAAACACATGAAAAATGATTTAAAAATAAATTACAGAACTTCCTGTCTGAAGGATGGACACAAAATGAATACTATCAAAAATAAAGATCAATAAAAAGGGCTTGTCCTGCTGACAAACAAAACCTTGAGTCAATTTAACAATCATGGCCAAAAACAAAAATAAAAAACAAACACAAAAACAAAGAGTAAAAACGATAGAAAACTAGTCAACTAATAAAAATTAAAGAAGTAAACAACGATAAGCGTATGTCAAAAACTTAAAACTATAAATAAAATTAAAAAACTAAAAAAAAAAAAAAATGTCACTAACATGTCGAAGCCAAGCCGCCTCTTCCTTTATATTAATATTACGATCACCGTTCGCCAGTCTGTCTAGCCTTAAATGCAGCCCCTCAGCCGTATTTAATCTTTTCCTCGTACAGCAATTGATATTTTATGGTGGACATGTCATGGCCCTCTTTCTTGCCGTGTGCGGAAAACTCAGTGTCACGTGTGATGTGCTCCTTAAGACGCGTCCTTATCTTTCTACCACTCTGCCCCACATAAGAGGCATCAGATCCCGTGCACGAGGTCCTATACACGTCAGATCTATAGACACTGATGGAGCGTTGACTCCGAAAGTGCACTCTGCATAATATTAAAAACAAGTAGAGGACAAGGTCTTTTTATTGATCCATATCTATTGGTTCCTCTACCATCCAGCATACTCCAGAGACAATCAAAAATGTTCAATTCTTCTTTAAAATTTGTCTTTAATCTGATAATAGAGTACTGTCATAGATTAAACGTTAGTAAGTTTAAGTTCGCTACAGAAGTCACGAGGGTATAATGGATTTTCTGTAGGTTTGGATCTATGTAAGTATTTATTAATTGAGTCTGTTATGAGTTGTGTTACATAGAAGTCGTTATATTAATACTAACGAACCCTACTGCGAACACTGTAGCTGTAGACTTACTATAAAACATATACTTACTAACTGTTATTTAAGGACTCACATAGACCTACCATACACTTTGACTGAATTACTACATGACCGTAGCCAGTATATAGACCGCGTAGTACCCTACTTGAAACAAAACAACATTTTCAGAAAATTATAATGTAGGGCAATACTGAAAATATTTGCAGAAATGAGCATACTTACGTAAATATAATAATTATATGTTATATGTTAAATATGTTATATATTAATTATTATGCTGTATGTTAAATAACTGATTCCTCGCTAAATCGCCCCAGTTGCGAAATGCGATTATTGTATGAATAAATAAATAAAAAAAAAATAATACTAAATTATTATAACTGGAATATTTGGTATGTATGTCGTTAATTGTTGTAATTTTGATTTTACTTGTCCAATGTGCCGTTTGTTAACCGTGCCAGTTTGTGTCAAACAAGTGTTTGAACAGTATTTTAGAAATCATTGTATATGTATATATATATATATACGCTCACACACAAACATATTGGAACGGACGTTAATTTCGGCATCCCGTTGGTTGAAGGACATTGTTTAAAATCCCTTTACAATTACAACCTCAGTCATGAACAAAAAAAAATGTATGAACAGCAATTATAGTTCACTGCCTTGTTCATCTTTGAAATCATTAATGAGCCAATTATATTTAGTAATATCAACACAACATTTATGTTAGTGAACCACTATACTAAGAGAGATGTTAACTAATAATTCCTGGTACTCGTGTAACAACATCTGTCTAGTACCTAGAAATCGTATTAACATAATTTGCCTCGGGCGTTCATTAGTAAATGTTGCAAAGATTTCTTGAAAATGTCGGTGACTTTCAACAATTAGTACACCAGTGATATAAATTCGGCTCTTATATCATTTTATTACTGTCTGGGCTGCTTGAAATAAGTATATTTGTCACAAGCTTGAACTTTCATATAATAAGTGCCTATATAAATGTTATTGTAATTTTCATTGAGAGTTCAGCTATCTGTTCCAGCGGTTTGAATAGTTGGTATGCAAATTTACGAAGGAAATGCGTCCATCTTCGTCACTCAATGTTTAATTTGAATAGATACTCCATTTAATCATATGTTTTGGAGTTATATTTTAATATGGCTTTCCACGTTTCAGAGAGTATGACACCGTCCAGTATTATTTCTAGAGCTTCTAGAACTAATCTTTTTCCGAGGTAGTCTTCTCTGTGTAGAACTTTTGTCTCGTCAAATTTATTTCGGTGAGAACAAATACTTGCGTGTCGAGTTATGGCGGATGTCTTTTTTCTGTGATGTTTTAGATCAGCCATGTGTTGGTTGCCTCTTGTAGCACTCTTTTTACTTGTCTGTCCCACATATACTTTACCGCAATCACATGGTACTCCACTACCTTGTAAAAATTGGGTGTTACTTCTGGCTCTTGTTACTTCCATTTTTTTGTGGCCGTTGTAGCGGAGTTCTTCTATTAATTGTATTATTTCATTTTTTAAATGCGTTTCATTGCTGCACAATGAAATAGCTCTGTTTACTAACGTACAGGTAATACCGTGTTTTTGGTCTGGGTAGTGGTGGGATGAGTCATTTAGATATCCACCTGTAGCTGTTGGTTTTCTGTACACTGTGTGGCTGAATCTATATATAATAATACTCTCTGAAACTTGGAAAGCCATATTAAAATAAAACTCCAAAACATATGATTAAATGAAGTATCTATTCAAATTAAACGTTGCCTGACGAAGATGGACGCATTTTCATCGAAAATTTGCAAACCAACAATTCAAACCGCTGGAGCAGATAGGCGAAATCCTCACAATGAAAATATTTCCCAGCGATGCAGCATCAAAAATAGAATGTTATTGTAATGTTTAGCTAAGCATGAGATCTTTGGTGTCTCTGGTGTTCGATATTGCATTTGTAGCATTTCAACGTTTTGTAGGAATATACAGAAACTAAAAGCTAAAAAATTGCAAATATCTTTGTTAATATTCGAGTAAAAACGTATTAAACAAAGACATTAAAAAATTAAATTTGAAAGAATATTATTTATATAACATATATATTATCTTCCACTAAATATCAGAGATTGCTTTGTTTTTTTATTTTACCATTTTATCGTCCATGCCCGATGAAAATTAAATTTAATATAAAATGTTTTTGTCATATCCCCATCTCGGTCGTTAAAGATTAAAAGCGGCAACAGGCCTAACAAAATGAAGTGATTGCCAGAAGGTAGGAAGAAATGGGCAAGAAGGGATGAGGGAGGGAAGGAAAGAAACAAAATGACAAGGCGACGGACTGAGAGTGGAAACGCCATTGAGAGAAGTTGGCAGAGGGAGGGAGTCTGAATGAAAGATACGGAGTTTGAGGGGAGAAAGAGATAGAGCATATGAAGACAATAGGAAAGAGTGTTTCCTTCGAGTTTGAGGGCAACTTCATCCAATGCCATAATGTTAAATTATAAGAATAAGTAAAGGCTGTGAAGGGGACAAATAGCTGAGGAGCTGATTGAGATGAAGGAGTTGTGGCTTTGGGGAAGAGACGGAGGAAGAGGACAAGAGGATGAGGGTGGCAGGTGGAAGGATGGCCCCTCAACACTCTGCACATCCTTCACTTAGCATAGGAGCGGCTCCCTACAAGCCCCTATTTATTACCACCGACCGCCAACCACTAACCTCCAGCCAGCCGCCAACCCCCATCCCACCCTCCAACCTAACCTCTCCCTCCAAACTGGCAATATCATAAAAACCTCTTAGCTATTCACAACTGGCTCGTCTCCTCAGCTAGACCTTTTACCCTTCACTGTTATCTTATTTATCCCCTATTCACTCTCCCACTTCTACATCTTATTTCTCACTCAAACGCACACCGAATGAGTTTCCCAGAAATAGATTGATACAATTGAGAAATATTTCAATTTTGCAGGATTTATTTTCAAGGGGACTTACATCTATGGGTATCTAATTTCAGATCTATTTATTATATCTGAGAGGTCATATTGAATTCATTCCAATAAATAAAAAAAAGTCCGTCGTTTATTAGGTTACATTACTTTCTCCTATTGCTATTATATGTGAGCGAAAACAGTATTCGGGGTCCGTGGAATGTAAAGGGGTCATTCCATTTCAAATCATCCAGCAAAATTTAAAAATGTCACCCATGGTCTCAGATTTTAATGAAAATTTTTTTAACAACACTTTTTACCTTCCTTATGAAGAATATTAAATTTTACTTTGAAATCTCCAGTAGTTTTTGTGGAAAAAAAATGCTGAAATATTGAGAAAGTTTGTGTAACTGACATTTCAGTGTTGCTTATTTGACACACATTGTATTAGAAAAAAAATCATAACTTTAGTTATTTTCAACATATCAAGATAAAATTTTCACTAAAGTGTTCACAAAAGCAAGGAGGTACAGGAAAAAATAATTTGATGATCATGTTAAAATATAAGCCCCCTTCAAAATTTCACGAACTGCGGCTTTATCAAAATTTTTATTTAAAAAACCCAATTTTTCGAATATGTTTTTGCACATGAGGCAGAGTAATTAAGCAAACAAACTTTTTTTTTTTTTTAAATTGTGCGTTAATGTGCAAACTAAAAGACTATGAAAGAAAAACAATGGATTTTTGAGTGCTTATATATTTTTTGGAGATAAACCAAAATATTTTGGAATTTTCTCAAAAAATGCTATTCTATAAATAAATAATACCAAAAAAAATAAATAATTGTTAATTTAGGTGTATGACCTTTTAAAAAGACTTAAGAATTTTAAAACAAATTTTCAATAATTGGTATTTAGGTTTACTTTTGTCGAAACACAAAGATGAGGGTGACATTAAAGTTACATTCTTACACCCACATGGTCTTGCACCATCTTTTTATTGGCCTAGGAAGGACGATATTTGTTTTATTCCCATATGTAATGTAATAGCTTGTGTCCCTGCACCAACAACAAAAGGCTCTGGTAGAGTGTACAATTTCCCTGAAAAGGACTTAACTGACATTCAAAAACAATGCCCCTTGATTTCAAAAAGAAGGCATCACTAAATGGTAATATATTTAAAGTTATATATTACATTTAAGATAATCCAGTTTTTCCAACAAACTTTCTCAATATTTCAGCATTTTTTTTCACAAAAACTACTGGAGATATCAAAGTAAAATTTAATATTCTTCATAAGGAAGGTAAAAAGTGTTGTTAAATAATTTTTCATTAAAATCTGAGACCATGGGTGACATGGCCTGGATGATGTGAGATGGAATGACCCAAAGGGGGGTCCAAGGTAATCGATCTCATTTCAGTATGTCGCGATTACAATTTTGGATATTTAATTACATTTTTGAGCATAAATAAATAAATTAATTAATAGTTTTATTTTGAGTGAAAATTGTAAAAAAATTAATTAAATAATTCGTGTTTAACGGATGTTATTAATATGGTAATACCACAATGAATAATCAATCCATATGGTGACGATAAAGAATCAGACATCATAATACAATAGAAACTGGTCGGAATAATTACTAACGAAGACCTCAATGTACAGCTTAGAAACGGATATAATCTATTTTTGCTTCAAGAAGTTATTCCTATTATTAAAGTTATTAACAGCTTTTTCGTCTTCATATCTAGTGGAAAAAGGTTTAAGTGCCGTTGCCAACCTTCTAACAAAAACAAGAGAAACAATTGGATATAATTAACGGAGGAAATTTAAGATTAAACCTCACTAAATTGATGACAAATATTGAAAATTTATTATCAAAGCAACAGGTTCATCCGTCCCCTTAGAAAGGTTTTATTTTTACTTATTGATTTCATGTAATGCACAACTACTTAATTTTAGTTTCGTTTGTTTTCATTTCGGTTGATCGGTCAATAAATATACAAAAATTAATGTTTGTCTTTCTTCTATATCTCACTACAGTTAGACATCAGTCAAAACACGTTTGAAGGTGGTGAATTATCAAAAGTGCGATATTAGCTAATCAGGGATCTACGCAAAACCGAAAAACCTGTCAAGTGAACTATGAGACAAAGAATTTTGGGGACCTCTGTTCTACCCAGTGCCATGTAACAAATTATGTTTTACTAATTATCTTATATATGTTTTCTAATTTTCTTTTTTTAATTTCCTCATTTGGTTCTGTTCTACGTTTATTGTTATTACTTCATATTGTCAAGGACAGACCTACATGGACGCAAAAATGCGCATATCTCACAATTCATTCAAAAGATTTGAATTCAGAGTTAAGCAGAATTGGATATAGAGTTATATTACTTAAAAACTATTTGTCAATTTTCATCTAAATATTGAAGGACTGAAAATGGTAAAAGCAGAGGGAAGCTGGTTTGGTTCGACTGGGGAATTTCGTCATATAACAAACCCAACAAAAATAAAAGTTAGTGTGGTTGTCAAAGCGCATTGAAATTTGATTAACCGAGTTAAATATTATATATATATATATATATATATATATATATATATATATATATATGCAGTAGATAATTAGGGTAGTTCTATTTGTTTACCTATGAGCAGGACAGTATATAAACCACATTTAGCTTACTAAACCCCGTGTTGAACCGCTTACACTTTTTTTTAACCACAATGCATGACATCGTAACGGGTTACCTGATAAACAATGTGAGATTAAATTTATTTATATATCGCAGACAGTGCTGCTAAGCCTGCTTCAAAATATTTTTAATTATCAGAGTGTTACTATAAATTATCTATATCTCGTCCAAAATATATATTAATGATGGACTTGCAAAAATATTGGGCTACCACAGATAAAGGACTACACCTAAAATTCTTTGTTCCTGGCATTAACACAAAGCAATTACCCACTGGGCATGTGGCAATTAATTCATATTACTTTAGATTTAGGAAGACACTCCGCAACTCCACAGACATACCAATACCTCATTTACAACTATAGATTACTCGACGAAGGCCGGATTAATCACAGTACACACAAACTAAATTGAAAGTGACCAGAACAGGAATATGAACTTTTTATGAAATATAATAGCTCCAAAAATATTATGTGGGGCATATTTAAAATGCAGTTGAAGGGTGTAATACAAAAAATTGTTGAAAACAGAAAAATGCACATAAAATTACAATATTATAAAATAGTCAATTTTAACAGCTAAACTTCTCCTCCAGTTTAGTTGAAAGCAATCACGAGTGTAGTCTCGATTCTTCCTAAACACATTTTTCTAATTCCTTTTAAAACAGTTTGATAATTGTGTCTGTAACTGTGTGGTGTCTGTAAGTTCGTTCAGTGTAATTTCATGAAGAAGAAACAATATTAATTCTTATACCGAAACAAGTAGTTCAGTACTAACTCAATTGATGTGCAAACTTCTAGATCTCTGATTTATTCTTTTTTTTACATTTGACATGCAGTCGGCTAGACCACACACTGGAACTTCTAACAATGTTCGCATGAAACATTGAAAAAAAATCTGAGTTTTGGGGGATTGAACGGTAATTGAGCAACCTCGTTTTAGAATAATTGTTATGTACGTTTTGATCTACGAGTTCTAATAAAGTTTAATTAATCACAACATTTATTGAAGTCTTTCATTAAACTGATACCGTGAAAATAGTATAGAATTCCTAGATTACATTAGCTTATAAGAGATATTGTATACTGTTGAGACATTAATATTCATTCGGAATTCTAAAGATTACACATAAATGCTTTAAATAATTGCCATTTAGGCCTAACTTTGTTCATAGTTTGCTCTAGAATGGATATTTCTCCAAGAATTTAAACTGCCTTTCTACTTGGAATAGCGCCAATATCATTATGTCCCTAAACCCAAGCACTGAATACGATGATCTCTACTGTATTGAAATAGGAGCATAATCATTTTAATCTATAATATAGATAATGCTTCAATCTTTTAACTGATTAAACGAAGTTCTTTAAATTATTTTAGCTTCCGAAATAATTTATGACACTATTATCTTTATTCTTGCAAGTGATTTTCTCTGCTTATCTCTATTTTCCTATACTGGTCGATGATTGATGTGCTTTTAATTTTATTAAAACTTGCCTATCGTATTTGGATTGACGTCCGCCCCCACAAATTATAAAATTATGTTTTCATAGTAATATTCGGGAAATAGCTACTATCATTTCCCTGATAATTCAAGGCTATTAGTAACCACTTTCCCTTTAGGGAAGTAAGCTGTTACTGATGGTCGCATGGCAAGAGCTAGCCTTCAAATCAAGATGACTTTATTTTGATGAATCTAGATGTACTTGAGGAAATTTGTATTCACAGTGCTACTACTATTCTCCTCCTAGTATGTATTACTCTGCTTCTTTCCCCATCACAGTAATTTGATGATTAATAACTCCTCCTTATTGATTGTTTGAAAACGAATACAATAGTAATAGTCCGTCACGCAGAGGCTGCGTAAACTAAGCAGATTCCTCAAGTGCTTGTATAACACACGTGATCTCATCTCACCCTCCTCACGTGGAAATAAATGAACTAGGACAAACCTTTGCTCATGTGACAATTACACTCACCAAACTTAGAGACACCTGAAATATGACTGGCCAATAGCAGATAATTACAGAAAACGATTGATTTTAAAACTGAGAAAAGCTGAAAAAAGTGCCCTATTATTTCAGAAATCATTTACAAAAAAGTTCCAAAAGGAATTAGAAAAATTTATTAAATGCGTTTATGAGAATCAAGATTACGCTCGTAATAGCATTGAGCTTAACTGAACTGGAGTTATGTTATTAAAACTAACTACTTTATAATATTGTAATTTTATATGCATTTTTCTGTTTTCAATAATTTTAAGTATTTCACCTTTCAACTGCATTGTGAATATGTTCCGCATAAAATTTTGGGCAATATTATATTTCATAAAATGTTCATGTTGTTGTTCTGGCCAGTTTCAATTTAGTTTTTGTGTACTGTGTATTAGATTAATCCGATAAGGAGCAGTGGGAGATTACTGAAAGCAGAAAACAAGAACATACGAACAACCCCCTTAGTGTTTGAGTTACGAAAAAATGTATAGCACAAAATTGTAGACCACCTTAAAATATTGGTGTTCTACAATGATTGGTAATATAACATTCAAGATTTAGAAAAGTGTACAGAGCAACATTTATACAAAATAAAATGTGCTGAAAGGTTCTAAATTTAAGTTTTCGATCCGGCTATTATTTTGGATTTTGACTTTCGAGTTCTATTCAATGTGCCGTAGAAAGCGAAACGCACCAATTAGAACATTTCCTCCACGACCATAGATGACCTAAAGAAAGGAACTCTCTCTATGCCTTGGTTTAATTACAACTTTAATGTTCAATTCCTGTGGAGGCGTTGAATAAAAAGTCCGTAAGCTAAGCAATTTCCCACGCGAAGGTTTACAACAGATAAATATACATCCAGGTAGCGGTACCGCGAATCTTATGTTAATAAATACAAACGGTAATGAGAAATCTTTCAGTCAATTTACAATACAAGTTAATAATCTCTACAACGGAAAGCTGCTGGATTGTAAACAAACAGGCTAGCCAACCTTGTAGCGCTAAATAGATAGATAGACCGGAAAGACAAACAATTAATGAAATAAATCTGATAATAACATAACATAATTTTATTGAAAACAATTTACTAAAGCTAGTGCTGTAATTTGTAATGAATCAGAATCAGTTTTATATATCACTCAAATTTTAGTAATCCAAGAACAAAAGAAGGGGTGGGGGGTCAACAGAACGTATTTTCAATTATCTCACTTAGTAACAGTTAAATGAAAACAATATTTGGTATTTAACCTCGTAATGAAGTGGTTCATAATACAACAGCTCATTGTTAATATGACATGAGTAGAAGTGGGGGTTTGCAGAAGGCTCTAAACTGAAAAATGCAAATATCTCGATTACTATTCAAGATAGAGAATAAATGTGTATAAAAATATTGATAGTAAATTTAATTTTCAATAATATTGGTTCTATACAATGTTTCGATCCGACGTAGATGAACGGAGATATTTAGAATTTTCGGAAATCCCACGTCCGATTTTAGCCATTAACGAACTTGATCTTTCCTTTCTTTTTACACAAAACGTTTAAATGTCGAGTTTGGTAACGATCAAACAAAAATTGCGACCCCTAGAGCGTTAACATATATATATATATATATATATATATCATTTTGAACAGTCCTAATTTTCGTCATCTCCTGGGTAGGATCGATGGATTCTTGAAGAAATTTTTCGAAAATCGCGTCATGAGTACGACCTCAATACCTGATTTTCCCTTAAGGGAAATCTGCTAAAAAAACACTAGGCACGTAGAGCGTTAACAGATTGAGTGGAATAAAAGTGGTATTTTGTACATTCTGACCCATTGCCTATTAGTGCTATCATGGATTTTCTATAATATGCTAAAAATATCTTTTCCCTTCGTCAAACCTAGAAGACAAATGAATCTAGATTTCCGGTCTATAAGACGTGAAGGTGGATTGATTCTGGAAAGTTTGAGCTAAGAAGGAAAAGCAATCGAGTTTACCATCGGAAGAAAAGTGGTTCACTTTAAAGAGTCGGGATTGTATAGATTTGCCCAAAGGTGCCGTAAAGACAGCCCTCCTTTAACAATCAGCCGGCTCTGAATAAATTGCCCAGCAACCATACTCTTTTTTACCTAGGATTTAAGTTAGATTTAGTTTTTTTAAGCAGTTCTTTTTAGATTCCATAAATAAAGACAGTTTTTCTACTTTCAATTATTTAATTAAAGTGAATGAATGAAAGATTGAATATCTTTTTTTTACATCAGTAGATATTTACAATGTTAGAACAAATAGTAAATATGAAACTTTCTCCTTAAGAAAACTAGAGAAAATTAGGACTGTCACGCAGATCATTCGTAAGAACTAAGAATATTTCGAACGTCCTGGTATATGGCTTGCTGAAAACCTCATCTTTCCACCCAATCTTTATTTTTCCAATAGTAAGAAACCGTTTTAAAAAGGAATTAAAACATTAGCTGGACATGAGATTTTTAGTGAATGTGGTATTAGGAGAAGTGGGAATTTATCAAAGGTTGAAATCAAGAATAATGCAAATAACTCTTTTAATATTTAAGTTAGAAAAAATTATACACAATAAAGGCTGTAGAAAATAAAATTCCAACAACATTGGTTATATAAAAGTCCGTCACTCAGGGGCTGCGTAAACGAAGCAGATCTCACGGGTCAAGTTTAACAATAGATAAATGTACATACCGGTAACACAACACCAACGTGAATATAAATTGAATAAATACAAACGATAATAAGAAACCTCCCGACGGAAAGCTTCTGAAATGTAAACAAATATTTCTGCGAACTTCTTACCAGAAAGAAAAACAATTACTGTAATATATCTGAATATAACGTATTAATTTGATTGAAAACTATTTACTATACCTAGTACTGTAATTTATAATGAATCAACATAATTTTTATTTCAATCAATCAAATTTAACTAGTCCAAAAACTTAAGAAGTGGGGGGGGGGTCACCAGAACATATTTGCATGTATCTCGTATAATAAATATCTCTTGAAACAATGTTTAGTATTTAAGCTTCAAATGCTATGGCTTATTACATAACCGAGTATTGTTTATTTAAGACAAGTAGAAGTGGGGGTTTGCTGAAGGCTGAAAACTGAAAAATGCAAATATTTCGCTTATATTCATGATACAGAAAATATGTATAGAACATTATTTTTAGATCATTTAATTTGCAACAAGATTGGTTTTATATAATTCTTCGATCCGACTTATAGTAACGGAGATATTTCGAATTTTCATTATCCCCCCTCTAAACCCCCCCCCCCTCCTCCCACCGGTCCGATCTCAGCCATTAACGAACTTGATCTTTCTTTTTACATAAAATTATTATATACGGAGCTTTGAAACGATCAAACAAAAATTGCGACCGCTAGAGCGTTAACAGACAAATATATATATATATGTACTTACTTTTGAACGGACCTCATTTTCGTCATCTCCTGGGTAGGATCGATGGACATTTGAGGAAATTTTTAAAAACTAGCGTCATGAGTACGACCTCATAGCTGATTTCTTTTGGGGAAATCTGCGAAAATAGAAGCAAAAACGAAAAATAAATTAGTTACTCCTCGAGTTAAAGGAAACATGCATATAACAATAGTTGAAATTGAAATTTGAACAAGATTGGTCATATACTACAATTATTCGATTCGGCTTCTAATAACGCAGATATTTCGAATTTTAATTATTCCTCCTTTAAATAACCTGCCGATTTTAGCCCTTACCTAATTTTCGAAGAAACTGATTAGTATCGAGTGTGATGTTGGTCAAATAAATATCACGCAGTTAAGAAAGTAAAGTCTTAAACGAAGACGTCACAACGAAAATATTTACAAATATTTCACGACGAAAATATTTACTTATATCTCACAATGTAAAAGTTAAATGAAAAAATATTTGGTATTTAAGTTTCGAATAAAGCAGTTCATGATATAAGAGAGATTATTTTTAGTATGACATGAGTAGGAGGGAGGAGGGGTTACTCATATAACGGAAAATTAAATGTACATGATATTTTAATTTCTGAGTGCATAATTATGTTCTTTACTCGTTTAAATCCTCACCCATCCTGATCCGGTTTCGTTAATTGAGGAACATATATGGAATTTAGTTAAATATATGAATTAAAATAACCAGTATGTTACACATCAAATAATGTTTATGGCGTACAATGAATTAAAAACATAATTCAGGGGAGTGATATAGGAATATCAACCCCTCCCCACACAGGATACACGGAAAAGATTTGAACGCTAATTCATCGAGAATGATTAACCCTCCGTCGGGCGCGTGATCTCTCAGATACACAGTTTCTAGAAAAATATTTGCCACTCCTCCTAGCAGACATTGGTGGTGTAGTGCTTCGAGTTATGTGCTTTAGAGGACCCCCCCCCTCAAGGTATGTTGAGTCACTGTGTTTAACGGAGTCGTGTGTTTCACCTGTCATTAAATTTTATCTCCTAGATACCACGCGCCCGATCTCGTAAGTTTTTTTGAAATCTGTATTTCATAAATATGTACATCAATTAAGTTTCTCTTTATTAAATGGAATCATATAAACCTATTATTCTATTATTTTGCTCAAACATGAGCTTTCAGAAGAACTTGTACAAGGATATATTGCACGACGCAGTGACAATAGTAGACGTTTACCAACGGAACTAAGGACGAAACTTAAAGACAGAGACTCATAAGAGTACACTAGCTCATTGGACCATACATTAAACTCAAGTACAGAACAGCATAAAAAAAGTCCCTCCACTACAACGAACAAAAGATAATGATGTGAACCAAGCAAAGCTGAAAATAAATGTAGGTGTACTAATTACTGTTGTGAGATTTGCAAAAACAAAATTTGTTAACAACATAGTTCCATGCTTTGTACTAATTGTAATGCACCTCAGCAAAAGAAATAACAATTAAACTGGTATTTTTAAAATTTTTTTATGATTTTCATTAAGTCTTATCTAAAAGTGATTTCGTGCTACTTATTTTTGATTGAAGTTATATTTAGATATTTTTTTATATTGTTCACAAACTGAAATGAAATATGTATAATTAAGGCATGTGCATTTAAACAATTCCTTTTGATATTTGTGTTTTTTAATTATATTTTAAAAATTATCGTCCACCGTTTTTTTATATTATAATACTTGGCAATTTTAAAAATTATTTACTTCTTTCAAACAAATACTTCCTCTGTTATGGTTTCTAATCACACGCTGAACATTTTAGTGCAAAATACATATTAAAAAACTGTATTTCCGTAAAAACGGTTGAGGATGATCTGTGAGAAACACGTGCCCGATGGCGGAATATTCTTGACGCACCCGACCGAGGGTTAAGCCACTATTCTGTTTTTCCTTAAAAACAAGGAAATTTAGTCTTGAGGTCACAGCTGATATTACCTAGAGAAACCTGGTTCCCCTGAAGTACTTCAGTCCCACTTAAGTTGGGGAAAATTCAATCAAGAGGAAACTACGCAGGTTAATTATAGTTCAAGCAAGAGCTATTTAAGTAACACCTTGTAATAGTAAACAATGTTGTGTTTCTTTAATTATTCAATGTTCATCAGTAACTCTCACAGGAAGATTGATACTGTTAGTCTGAATGAACAATTTTCAAAAATGATAACCTTAATTGCTGATATATCCCTCGATGGAAATCTGCTATAATTTACAAGTTTTAAATAACTTTTAAATTATTTGTTCAAGTTAATACTTTTCTCCGCATACACACTGATAATATTTCATATCCGTTTATAATTTTGATGTGGGGTTAACGTATACAACAAGGTAACTGCATAGCTAAGTACAAAACTCAGCTATGTCAGAATTTTCATTATCTACGAAATTAACGGCCTCCTGAGGAGCCCTAAGCGTATACACACACACACACACACACACACACACACACACATAAACGCTCACTATATACAGGGTGTCCATGAAAAGTCAACTGGCTTGTTTATTATTTGGGAATAAATAACTCTAGCAGTTTTATCTCAATTGTTTTCCGAGGATTTCAGATTTTAATCTATGTTGGCAAAGAATATAATTTCTTGATTCAAAATTCTCTGGGAATCCCAATTGTTTAGTTAGTACTGTGAATTTTCGAAAAAATTCACAAAAAAAAACTGATCCCTCAATGAAAATTTAATAAATATATAAATAATAAAGTAATACGACCTGAGTAATTATATTAATTAAACTGATAAAATCTGTGATTATTTTTTTCATTTGATTTGCTAGCAACTAAAAAATTAGAAGAGATTTAGGGTTTTTCCACCAGTAATTGAGTTAGTATTAAAACATAGTTTTAGGTTAATTACTAAGTCTGTTTGGAGATCACAGGAAAGAATAGAGAGGTAGCCGTTGGATTAAATTCTCTACCTCAACTAATGAAAACAATTAAGAGGGGGACGATATATATATAAATAATAAATAAATCTAGTATTTCACCTCCTATAATTTTTTTTAATTTACTTTAAAAATTGCTTGAAATTAAAATACAAATAATGCCTTCTGCATTCAATATCCATATTCAGCCAAACAAGCCTATAATTAAAATTTCTCTCATATTAGATATACTGGATTTTTAAATAAAAGCATAACCTTCAAATCAGATACATAAAATACGTAAAATTAATTAATAAACAGATCCGTAAAAACATATATTAATGCAAATATCACGTTACATAAAATTATATAAAATTACCTGTTTTTAAATACAAGCTTAACCTTCCTTTACTATAGGTGGCCCCTTCATAAATTGTTTGAAAGTGAAATCATTCTGGGTTAAAAACCAAGAAAATATTTTTTTTCCCTTTACTTAAAACACCTTATTTATTTTCTTGGGGACGAAAAGAAAGCAATTTTTAAAGTAAATTAAAGAATGATAGGAGGTAAAATACTAGATGTATTTAGATATTTTATTTTATATATATATCGTCCCCTCTTAATTTTTTCATTAGATGAAGTAGAGAATTTAATCCAACGGCTATCTCTCTATTCTTTCCAGTGATCTCAAAACAGACTTAGTAATAAACCTAAAACTATGTTTTAATAATAACTCAATTACTTATTTATTTTATAACACCTTATTTTCGTTCCCATCGCTTTTCAAGTATTATAGCTCGTTTGGGGGCTCAGGTTAGCCATGTGAGTGAGTTAAAGTGTTGACCGTAATCTCACATGTTAAACCTGGAGTGGCGAGTTCACTTGAGCAAAGGAATTTATTTAGTGACGGAATTCATAAAATAAAATCCTGGCTAGAAAAGGGTGGTAACCTATAGATAACCCGTCAAACTAACCTTAGTTGCAAAAAGTGGACGTCAATAAAGAATTTAAATTTTATAGCTCGTTATCTTTCATAATCGTTATCTTGGGATTTCTTTTTTTCTAGAATTACAATTTTAGCAGATTTCCGATAAGTCAAATCAGCTGTTGAGGTTGTACTCATGATGGAAGTTTCGAAATTTTTCTTCAAATGTCCATCGATCCTACCTAGTACGTGACGAAAATGAGGTCCGTTCAAAACTGTATATATATATATATATATATATATATATATATTTGTCTGTTACCGCTCTAGCGGTCGCAATTTTTGTTTAATCGTTACCAAACTCGATATTTAGTCGTTTTATTTAAAAAGAAAGATCAAGATTGTTAACGGCTGAAATCGGACCAGGGGGAGGGGGGGGGGGGTTAGAGGAAAGGATTTTCGAAAAATCAAAATATCTCCGTTACTATACGTCGGATCGAAAAATTGTACAAAACCAATCTTATTGCAAATTAAATTTACTATAAATATTGTCATATACATTTTTCCCCTATCTTGAATATTAATCGAGATATTTACATTTTTATTAAGTGTGTGCACGTAACGGGCGAGATGAGATCGGTTAACTTCGGTTCTAGTCGAGATATTTGCATTTTTATTAAATCGGGGCGCCTAACGGACGAGAGTTGCTTTCCCGCCAAAAGCTAGTACGGCCGTTTCCTTCACTGGCTCGGCTCTCGTGAAATTTCTCTATTGTAAAACTTCACGTGGGAAATCTGATTAGTTTACGCTGCCCCTGCGTGACGGACTTTTTTTTTTTACTAAAATGTTCGTTAACAACATATATATATATATTTATTTATTTTGTGTGTGTTTGTGTGCGTGCGTGCGTAAGTGAGTGTGTGTGTGAATGTGTGTGTGTATGTGTGTGTGTGTGTGTGTGTGTGTGTGTGTGTATGTATAATGAACAACTTCAGTTTAATTTTAGAACAGATTTAAGATTTAAACAATAAGAAGTGTATTTCTACTTTTAAGGGAAAAATGTTATAATAATATTGTTAAAAAAATAATATTGTTATTCCAAAGCTAATTAGATTAGTTTTAGAATATATTTAAGACTTTAAGCCCTTGTTGTGTTTTTATGCTGTTAATAAAATAAAACAATTTTTTAAAATACATATTGCACTTATATAGTTATTGCAAAACATGGTCACACATAAATATTTATTTGTACCTAGAACCTATACCAAATCGTTTACCAATCTCGAATTAGATATAAATTATTCGGGCCGGATGAAATCAAAGAAAAATCAGCGTGTAAATGATAAAGTGATAAAGGAGTAGCCTAAATGAGAGAAATGAAATAGCAATTATGGGTGTTAGTGGGGCCCCAGGTGGATGACTGGATGGAATTGTAGGTGGGTTGGATTGCCTGTGATTATTTACAGATGGACGACTTGGTCTTATCAACTCCGCCACTAGCTTCCGCCATCCTTCATAGTTATTACACCACATTACATTTGAAGCTTACAACTTAGCAGATCTTCGTTGCCAAACTGAGGCAGCTTCTAATAAATAAACTTGCTTCGAGGCGTATATCTGCCACCTATTATTATGAATTAGAGTACTAGAGTGCTAGTTTGATGACTGAAGTGGCTAAGGTTTCAGACGATTCGTAGAAGCGGGTTTAGAATAGACAATCTGGAGATGGATATTCTACGAACAATTTCTACAATAGACAGATAATAATTTATTGGCATAAATACACCATTATTTATGGGGAAGGGAATTTTTAGGTTACTGTTCTATCTATTATTATTTATATGTTAATTTTAATCTTATAAGTTAAATGTTACAGTAGACCGCTGGACTCAAGGAAAATCTTCTATAATGTACAAATGCTAAATACCTTTTAGCAGATTTCCCTTGAGAAAATCAGCTATTGAGCTCGTCATCATGACCCAATTTTCGAAATGTTTCTTCAAATGTCCATCGATCCTACCCAGGAGATGACGAAAATGAGGTCCATACAAAACTATATATATGGTGTGATATTCTTTTCGGAGTTTTGGTCAATGTTGGTGAAATAAATCTTAGTTTATGCCGATATTTCGAAAATCTTTATTTTCTCTTCTTCAGGGCTGTAAAATTACATGTACTACTTTATAATATTGCACATTGTTATTACACATTATTGTAAAAGGGTGTTTTTGTTCTTATTATTACTTACCAAGACTAAAGATACCTATAAACTATTATACATGGTTATTACACTATGAACTAGAGAAAATAAAGATTCTCGAAATATCGGCATAAACTAAGATTTATTTCACCAACATTGACCAAAACTCCGAAAAGAATAACACACCATATATAAATATAACCTGGTCGAAAAAATCAGCACAATTATCTATATATATATATATATATATATATATATATATATATGTCTGTTACCGCTCTAGCGGTCGCAATTATTGTTAAATCGTTACCAAACTCGACATTTAGTCGTGTTATGTAAAAAGAAAGATCAAGTTCGTTAACGGCTGAAATTGGTCTAGGGGGAGGGGGGGTTTAGAGGGGGAGAATGTTGGAAATTAAAATATCTCCGTTACTATACGTCGGATCGAAAAAATGTATATAATCTAGCTTACAGCGAAATAAATGTACTGTAAATAGTGGTATACGTATACCTTTATCCCTATCTTTAATATTAACCGAGATATTTGCATTTTTTCAGTTTTCAGCCTTCAGCTAACCCCCACTTTTACTCATGTTACATAAACAATACTCGGTCAATTAATAAACCACATCATTCGAAGCTTAAATACCAAATATTGTTTTCAAGAGACATTTATTATACAAGATAGACGCAAATATGTTCTGGTGACCCCCCCCCTTCTTAATTTGTTGGACTTCTTAAATTTCATTGATTCAGATAAATATTATTCTGATTCATTATATTTTATAGTACTATATATAGTAAATCGTTTTCAATCAAATTAATACGTTATATTCAGATATATTACAGTAATTGTTTTTTTTTTCGGTAAGAAGTTGGCAGACCTGTTTGTTCACATTTTAGATGCTTCCCGTCGGAAGGTTTCTTATCATCTTTTTTTATTTATTCACTTAATATTCACATTCATTGAGTTTACCAGTTTGTAGATTTTTCTGTTGTTAAACTGCACGATGGAAATCTGCTTAGTTTACGCAGCCCCTGGGTGACGGACTTTTCAATCATTCGCTCATGCTACTTTTCACCTCATAGTCATTGATAATGTTTCATATTTTAGATGCGGGGCCATGCAACTACATAAATAAGTACGTGTACCAGCGATGTCAGAAACTTCATTATCTTTTAAATTAAAGGCTTATTTCGGACCTCTATTCATTTATATATATATATATATATATATATATATATATATATATATATATATATATATATATATATATATATATACATGGTGTCAATGAGACCTCCCCTGGTAACTTATTTATTATTTGGTATATAGAAATGATTCTAACTTCTTTCCTTCTATATTTTGACAAGGATTTCAAATTACGATATATGTTGCCAAGAAATATAATTTCTTGGCTGTAACTTTCTTGGGAACAACAATTCTTTTCGACAAGCAAATCTAACCACATATGATCAGACCCCTTGGCACGTTGTGCATTTATACTGATAAATTATTATCTGTACATCAATTTCAATATTAGAGACTACTACAAAAAAAATATGAGACAGGGACCACATTGCATGTGTATTGTTTTATCTACAGGCTGAACCTAGTAATTGATCCCATAAACAGGTAACACTGATTTTTCCGGAAATGAAAAAGGGAATAAGAGTATCACAAGGACATGCCGTTGTTTCCCCTTGCCTTCTGCATTAGACCGTCCAGGAGAAAGTCATCATCAAGAAAATTCCATTCACACCAATAAAGGCATGAGTGGAGAAAAATGTACTCTAGGTTTGTTTTTATACACAAGATGAATACTTTCAAAAATGTTCAATTGTTAAATAAAAATACTAAATTTTGGTCATAAATATCGGTATAAAATAATTTATGATGCATTGTCCTTTAATAAATGTGCATGTCAAAACATAAAAAAAATGTATGCTTTAGAATTGTAAAAATATTTTATATATTTTGAGTTGTATTAGGATTGTTAATGTCCGCAGTATCAAAAGTACTATTAAGGAGTGGCCATCGAGCCATAGGATTACTAGACGGGAGGAAGTAGTTCTTGTCAGGCTCAGGATCGGTCTCACATACCTGACACATAGACACTTAATGACAAGGACTCATAACCTATATGCAAATACTGCAACAAGCACCTAACGATAAAACACATACTGACAGACTGCATCCAACTAGAAAACCTTCACATACCCCACGATATGACAGAGCTATTAACTGACAGCAGCCAATATATTCCACAAATACTAACATACCTAAAACACATCAACATTTACAAAAACATATAATACAAAATAGAAAAGGTCTACAGCATACCTAAAAAGATTTAAAAGGGTTAAGTTTTATTATATTCTTTAAACAAAGCACGGATATGAGAATGAATCAGATATTAAAGAAATACTTTCCATAATATAAAAGTACAAAAAAGGTAAGCACACAAAGAGTAAATATATCATCCTAATAATGCCAATCACCAGCGCTATGGGGTACAAAACTAAATAAATAAAATAATAATAATAATGTACTAGTATATAGGAGTAACATAATTTTTTTATTAAAACCATTTTAAATTGTTGTCTTTATTACTAGTCTAATGTTTATTTATGTTTGTTTATCTAAAGTTTATTTATGTTTGTGTATTAATTGTCTTTATTACTAGTATTTAATGTTTATTTGTTGTATTTAATTTTTTATTTGTTGTTTCAGTTATTTTTCTACTTTACTTTTTTATTTTTCTATAATTTTGTTTTCTTTTTACATTGTGAAACTATGAGCCAAATCGCCAAGATGCGGGTACTCCTGTATAAATAAATAAAAAATAAAATAAGGATTGTTAATAAAACTAATTTATTGTATTTAATTCCTTAAATTGATGAATTTTATACTATTTATTCTTAACGAATGTACTATATCTACCCTCCGGCCTTGCCCCACTTACATGTTGGTAGTGAGAATTTAGACAAAATGAAGGGACTTTCTTGAACTCCTATTAAATTGAAATAAACAAAATGTTTGAAGCACTTCATTTAAAATGATTAAATTTGATACTTATATACGATATATCCGCTCCAACGAATTGGACAGAAATGCCATTTCATAAATTTCACGTATCTAATCAGTTCGGAAAAATTTACAATTTTTTGATTTCCTCCCCCCCCCCTTTAATTAAACCTAATCTATTTTGATCAAAAAGGATGTGTCATAACTGTACGGTACATCAGTTCTAAATATAAAATTTCGACATTTTAAGGCTAGTGTATGCGAAATTTAGTGGACTGTTTACTTAACAAATGCTGGTTCCGATGTAAGCCGACTGCATATGCCTGGCGTAGGGAAAATAACGAATACTCACTGTATAAACACCAGAGCTCAACTAACTGTCTGCAGATCTTGTCCGGCAGGGGCCAGCTGTCGTCTTCTTGATCTAGGAGCTCCCGTAACTTCAGCACCGGACGTGCAATTACCAAAATTCTAGTGTTTTTTTCTCTTTTATTTCGAGAAGGGTTGGAAACGTGGATATAACCAATCTTTTTGAAAAAGTAATTTGATATAAATTCTAGGGCTCAGGTTGAACGTGTGAGTTAAGGCATTGGTCATAATCTCATATGGTAAACCTAGAGTGGAGAGTTCGATTCCCGCCCTGGGCAATAGGAATTTATTTAGTGACGGACTCATTATATAAAATCCTTTGTCGCATCCTGGCTACAAAAGGGTGGTAACCTGTACATAACCTGCCCCAATTAGCCATAGTAGAATAAAGTTGACGTAAATAAATAAATAATACATAAATATTGTTTATACATGTTTTCTCCAGATATTTGCATTTATTAGTTTTCATCTCTCAGTAAACCCCCGATCCTACTCATTTCTTATTAAAAATAAACTGTCATGAAACGTTTGGCTCAAAGCTCAATTACCGAAGTTCGTTTTCATTGAAAGTTTAATATAATATATTAAACTTCAATGAAATTCATATTCATATTATGAGACATATGCACATATATTCGGCGTAAAATAATCATTTAAAATTTTACGTTCTAAACGACATACTTTTAATTAGGTAAACATCATACTCGGTATTTAACAGTTTTATGCAACACTAAAGATCATATTTTTTAATGGGAGTTAAAGCAGAACTGGAAAGTCGGATATCAACGTTGTTATGAGTCGGATAAGAAATGGTTATAATTCGTTGAAAATTTAACTATTGTTTTCTCTAACTCGTATATTAACCAAGTTATTTTATTTTTTTCCGTTTCACCCTTCAAACCCCAATTCTATTCATCCGATTTTCGCTTTAAGTGTCACAATAAGTAAAAATCTTATTCCCGGCTTACATTTCAATTCCAGTTTACATAGGCTTCTTGATACGGGGAAAATAGAGAAAGACTGCGAGATTCCATTAAGTGAATTCTTTTAATACATGAATTAAAATCGACGAAATTGAAGCATGTGCAGAATTTCCAACAAAATGAAGAAAAAAGAATATTTGTAAAGGTTCTAATTGGCGGATAAAGGACTGTGGATTTTGATCTGAAGTTAAGCATGATGCTATTGTGGTGAAATGTAAACTGCGTTCTGTTGACCAAACTAAGGGCTCTACACCTGCTCCCTCCTCCTGTTTGTAGATTCATACACCTTAACCTCCCATAATCACTCAAATTCCAGCCTGTATTCTCTAATTCCTTTATTCATATTGACCGAGTAACATTTAATAAATTATTATTATTATATACTTTTTACATACATTGGTTTCATAGACCCAACCCAAAATCATTGAGGACTCATAAAAAAGAGAAGAAATGTCAAATAATATTTTGCTATTATCTAGCTCGTTACATTTTCGTTACTTTCTTGGTTATTTTGAAAGAAAAAGATAACCATTTTAAATGATACTAAAGAATGGTCGGGTATCGGCTCAAGGGTACTCAATCCTTCACATAAATGAGATGTGCTGCAGTTTTGAAAATCGTGCTATCCTAACGAAAAAGTCCGTCGCTCAGGGGCTGCGCAAACTAAGCAGATTTCCCATGTGAAGTTATAGAATAGAGAAATCTCCATACGAGAGCAGAATAGTTACGGAAACGGCCGAACTAGCTTTCGGCGGGAAACGCACTCGTCCACCCACATTTAATAAAAATACAAATATCTCTGTTAATATTCAAGATAGAGAATAAATGTATAGAACAATATTTATAGTAACCCTAATTTGCAATAAGATTGGTTTTATACAATTTTTTCATCCGACGTATGGTAACGGAGATATTTCGAATTTTCGAAAAGCCCCCCTTCCACTGGTCCGATTTCAGCCTAACCAGGCTAACCAACAATCAGCAGGTCTCCATCATTTTAGTGTTAGCAATGTACTATTTTTAGCAGATTTGCCTTATGGGAAATCAGCTATTGAGGTCTTACTCATGACTCCATTTTCAAAGGGTTTCTTCAAATGTCCATCGATCCTACCCAGGAGACGACGAAAATGTGGTTCGTTCAAAATTATATATATATATATATATATATATATATATATATATATATATATTTGTCTGTTAACGCTCTAGCGGTCGCAAGTTTTGCTTGATCGTTACCAAACTCAACATTTAAACGTTTTATGTAAAAATAAAGATCAAGTTCGTTAATAGCTGAAATCGGAATAGTCCTAGTGCAATAACCATGTGTAATAGTTTGTAGGTATCTTTAGTCTTGCCCTGAAGAAGAGAAAATAAAGATACTCGAAATATCGGCATAAACTAAGATTTTTTCACCAACATTGACCAAAACTCCAAAAAGAATAACAACACCATATATATATATATTGACCATTTTTGGAAAAGACCAAATTTTCGTCATCTCCTGGGCACGTCCGTTGGGCATTTGAAGAAATTTATTGAATATCACGTCATGAGCACAACCTCAATAGCTATAAGGTTATAGCATTCAATGATTTACTTACTCAGGAATATTGAAGTACGTTATGAGGAACATGGTATACTCTTCATATTTATATTAGTGCCAAGCTGATTTTTCAAACCTTGAAATGATGAACTTCAACCGCAAAAGGTGAATAAATTGAACATATGGTTCTATGGAGAAACTATTTAATTTTAATCCTTTTTGGTTGGATTATCCTTACTAAGACCAACTATGTCGTAGATGGATATATATAATGAAGAATTCATTACGACTTGAAGCATCTCGTACCAACTTTCTAGGGAGTTCAACTAATGGAAATGCTGTGCACTTCACGACATTTGCTACCCAAAGCAGAGACAAAGAAGAAATAAAAAAGATCTCCAACCCTTCCATCTATATGTTTAATGGGAGTATGAATAAAGAAAGGGGTGGACTAATTTCCAAATCCCAGCGGGGAGGAAAGTAATTATGAACCAGCTGGTGCGGGCACTCCTCCCATGTTATTTAGAGCAAAATTATATTAGTTAGCCACCCCTCCAGAGCAATTTACTAATACTATATCCCCGATATTTGGATTAGAGCAACCGCAGTTTCATTAGCATCTACATCACTTTGTATTACTTTTCTTTCCCCTGAATATATCCTATGAAGTTAATGATTTTATGGTCACATTAGTTGCGATACCAGTTCAATTACTATAATAGACGCCAAGGATAAGAAAGTCAGATATCTTTTGAATCCCCTTAGCCCACTATCATCGTATAAAGAAGTTTTTTAGCAATGATTGAGTTTTTCTGGATGACCATACATTTCTTGGTACTTTTTGAAGGACATACGTTTATAATACTTTTTTTTTTCTTTTGAGATATTTAATAAATAATTTCTATCAGGTCACTAAATCTGAAACACTCTGCATTGTAAACATGGAATAAACAAATCTATATCGAAAAGAAAGCTCGTAATTGCCAGATTTTAGAGGTTCTTTAGTCACCTTTAACCCACTTTATTTCGTTAAAGGTCAATTGGACACAATGCAGGTGATTCATTTTGTTAGGTACTGACTGTCAAAATATCTGGGTATCTTTAACCACTATTGATATATGAAATGAAAAAAAATACACAATTAAAGTAACCCAGAAATACATATCATTTTCAATTTAGAACCCTCGAATTATTCAAAAATTTACCTCTTTCACAGAAACAAAGGTAATCCAACCAAATTGTTTGGACCACATATATATCTTGAATTATACGAGGTGACAGCAGCCCGTTCAATAATAATCTGCGATAAAAGAAAAACCAATCAAAATACTAATTGTTAAAACAAACAATTGATTCATTAAAAAAAGAGCTTTATGTGATATCTTTCTTAAGCTATTTAAACGACAATTCAAATATTAAAAAGTAAAAGGAATTCATTATTCTGGCTTCATCTCTAGATATGAACATAATTCTTAACGAGATTAATCCTTGTACTGATAGCGTCTATCTTTTTATTTATCCTGACAAAGACACGAAGGGCAAATCGTCCCTTCTAAAGGCATTGGTTTTTAACTGTTATTCAAAAAACCTTGTTTTCTTAAATTTGTTGTTCACATGTTTCTTGACACCGCTGTGTAGAAACAGTCTTGATTTTTTTTTTCCTTTGGTAAACCAAATAAAAATTGTTTCAAGAGGAAATAAAAATGTCCAGTTCACGTATGCGTTTTTGGAGTATATATGGATGTGTTTATTGTACGCTTGTGTTTTGTGTATAGGTCCATACTTCTAGTATGCGAGTGTGTCAATGGGCACTTAATTAAAACAATTAAGGCTTTAGGTTGATCTCATTGCAAATATTTAGCAGCCCGTCACGCAGGGGCTGAGTGAACTAAGTAGGCTTCGCACACGCTGAAATGACACTCCCGTAATGCCATCTCACCATATATTCTCTATTTTTAAATCAAAATTCGATGAGTAGTAGTCGGGGATTATGGTAGGCTGAAAAAAATAAAATACTAATTATTCATTTTCTACTTTTGAGTTACAAGAAAATATATGGAACAGCAATTGTAGAGTACCAATAGTAGAATCAGTTATGTATTTTCGAATTCAACCTCTGAATTCATCTCCTCCCTATTCCAAGTCCAATTTCATAGAATACCTAATATAATTTTTAGTCTTGAATGAAAAAATAAAATATCGATTGCATTACTGATTAAAAAAACATTTTTAAGCCAAGAACGTAAAAGATAAATTCATGATGTACTCACACTACGTATTTGCATGTATCTCACATAATAATGACCCGGTGAAAACAATGTTTGGTATTTCTTGAGCTTGAAATAAGAAGTTTCTTGATATACTGAATTTTTGTTAACGTGCGATGACTAAAAGTAAGGAAACGAAAAATAATACAAAATCTTAGTTAATATTGACTATTGATGAAACTTGAATAACAAAATTTATATAAAATTACATTTGCAATACGATTGGTTAACTACAATTTTTTGATCCTACTCACAGTAACAGAGATATTTCGAAATTCCTAAATGTTCCTCTCCCACTGGTCCTATCTCAGCCGTTAAGGTACTTGATCTTCAGTTAAATAAAAAAATTAAATATGAAGTTTTGTTACAATCAAACAAATATTGACAAGAGCGTCAACAGATATATATATATATATATATATATATATATATATATATATATAATTGTAAGGTGTCAGTAAATTGATTTTTTTTTTCCAAATTTCACGATTCTTTTTCGTTTCACATGGGACATGGGGAAACGATATAAACAATTTCTGACCATGGTGTCTGTTTTAGCAGATTTCCCTTAAGGGAGTTCAGCTGTTGAGGTCGTATTCCTGACGCAATTTTCGAAAAATTTCTTCAAATGTCCTTCGATCCTACCCAGGAGATGACGAAAATGAGGTCCGTTCAAAATTATATATATATATAAATAATTAATATGAACACTCCAACGGTCGCAATTTTTGTTTGTTGTGCAAGTTCTCGTTTCCTATTGTTGGCAACCACTTACATAACAAAAGTTTTTTTTAGTTTTTTATTTGATGTAATATTCGTCATACACATTTTTGTCTAAAAAAAAAAGCATAAAGCAAATAATTTGTTTATGATAGAATTCCTGTTGCCAACGACACACACACACACACACACACACACACACACACACACACACACACACACACACATTCTGTGTTGTGTGTATACTTATAGTAAAATGTAGTAATACGCATTAATATTTTATACCAATTAAAGAGTGAATACCACCTCCTGTTCATGAAACGATAAATTAAGTTATTAATTAGTTTATTTATAAATGAAGTTCGTAGAAATTAATAATGTATCTATATTACAATGGAATTCATTAATAAAATTCCTCAATGTTCCTTGATGACTTTGTTTTGGAGCAACAGTTATATCTCATTAAAAATCATGACAAGTTAATGGAATGTCCGATGGCCGCAGAAATAAAGTGTTTTGGACTATATATAATTTAGACAATGATATGATGCCTCGTCGTGGAAATGAGTGCAATTGCCTAATTACATGACAAGAAAAATACAATTTACTAGTCGTTCTTTAATCAATTTTTAATGACTATGCTAATAATAAGAATAATGTTGTTTTTAATTTAAAAAGGGAATCGCTCAGGGCAATTAGGTAATTGGTTTATCAGGATTAAAATAGGATTGACCTCATGCAAAATGTGTGCAATTTGCCCAGCATCTGGCATAAGTAGATTTCTATTAATCTTTTTCTAAATGCCTCTCAAAATGTCCAGTTTCGAAAAATATTTTCTTATTTTATATAAAGTCTGTCACGTAGGGGCTGTGAAAACTAAGCAGATTTCCCACGTACTGGCAAGACACACAACTGTTTTCATCTCACCATATATTCACTATTTCCAAATAAAAATCTGATGAACAAAAGTAGAGTATTTTCATGTATCTCATCTTGTAAAAATCTGTTGAAAACAATATTTGGTTTTCAGGCTTCGAATAAGACTTACCATGATGAATTCGATTATTGTTAGAATGCGATGACTTAAAGTGGGTGTTTATTGAAGGCTGAAAACTAAAAAAGTCCGTCACGCAGGGGCTGCGTAAACTAAGCAGATTTCCCATGTGAAGTTTTACAATAGAGAAATTGGCATACTAAAAACACATTAGACAACGTGATTAAATACAAACGGTAATGAGAAATCTTCAGTTAATTTTATTAAGCTCCCAACGGAATAGGCTTCTGAATTGTAAACAAACAGGTCTGCCAACCACTCAGAGCTGAACTGATAGATAGACATATTCTTCATCTGAAAAATAAAACAATTACTGAAATATTTCTGAATATAACATATTAACTTTATTGCAAACTATTTAGCATATCTAGTAAAGTAATTTATAATGCATCAGAATAATCTTTATCACAATCACTCAAATTTTAGTAGTTCAAGAACTAAGGGAGGGGGTGGGGGTAACAACAGATCTTCGTTGCCTACATTTCACAAAAAAGAAGCTTACACGAGTGTCTAAAGCAATTTCATGAGAGCCTACTAGCTTTCGGCGGAAACTCAGGAATAGAACCGACATTAGCGATCTCATTTCGTCCGTTATTCGCATACACTTAATAAAAATGCAAATATCTCGGTTAATATTCAAGATAGAGAATAAGTGCATATAACAGTATTTATAGTAAATTTAAATTGGTTCTATACATGTTTTCGACCCGACGTGTAGTAACGGAGATATTTCGAATTTTCGAAAATCCCCCCTCTTAACCCACCCCCCCCTTCCACATGCCCGATTTCAGCCATTAACGACTTAATCTTTTTTTTTTTTTTTTTTTGCATAAAACGAGTAAATATCGAGTTTGGTAATGATCAAAGAAAAATTACGACCGCTAGAGCGTTAACAGAAATAAATATATATATATATATATATATATATATATATATATATATACCATGTTGAAAGGACATCATTTTTGTCATCTCCTGGGTAGGGGATTGTTGGACATTTGAAGAAATATTTCGAAAATCTCATCACGAGTACGACCTCAATAGTTAATTCCCCTTAAGGGAAATCGTCTAAAATGCAAATATCAAGGCCAATATTCAAGATGGAGAAAAAATGTGAAATTGGAAGGAAGGGGGTTCTTTCTTAAGGACATTACACAAATAATATGAACTATTAAATTTTCCAATAAGTATCAAAATTTCTTTTTAAAAATATTGTTTAATACTAACTATTGGTCACCAAGTAGAGTGAATCTAGAATAATAGTGTAAGGAGTATCATTCAAGTTTATTATACATTCAACCTTAAATTGCTAGAAACAGCTTTCAGGGAAGAAACGCTATAAATATAAAAATGAAATACTACATTATTTCCCTTATTATATTATAAATTGATTTCTATATCTATATAAATCAAGTCTCTTTGTATTTTATATGGTCTCTGAGACGACTATTACACCAATTTGTATTTGATTTAAAAGTGGTTCCTTTTGTTCCTTACTTCGTTGTATCAGGTAAAGGAAATTTTGTAGAAGAGACAATTTTTGGTTTTCAGATTTCAACGGAATTATCCGTGTTTACCCACTCCGAACCCATTTTGATTAGTTTCAGTGGAACGATAGCACATACGTACGTAACTCAAAAATTACTAGCCTTAGAATGTTGAAATTCCATATTGAGGATGTAACGCCTAGTTGTAAACCTCTGTATCTGAGATACAAAATATTTCTGTATGACCTTTTGTGATATTTTTAGCAGATTTCCCTTAAGGGAAATCAGCTATTGAGGTCGTACTCATGGCGCGATTTTCGAAATTTTTTTTTCAAATGTCCATCGATCCTACCCAGGAGATGACGAAAATGAGGTCCGTTCAAAATTATATATATATATATATATATATATATATATATATATAAAATTGTAACCTCTGTCTGTACATTGATTTTTTTCGCGAAATTTCACGATAACTTTTCGTTTCACATGTCATAGACACCGTAACTACATTTTGTTTCTTTCGTGTCTGTTTGTTTGTTTGTTTGTTACCTTTTCACGCATAAACGGCTGAACCGAATTTTATGAAACTTAGTATGTATATTATTACTAGCCCAACTTAGACTTTAGACTATACTAATATTCTCTAAGACGAACAGGAGTGGGGGTTATAAGGGAGGCCTGAAATTAAAAATAGCGATATTTCGTTTCCTATTGCTTTCTCAGCAAATATGCACATAACAAAAGTAGTTTATGTTGTTATTTAAAGTACCTTTTGTTATATGCACTTTTGCCGTATACCGAAGTATAAATGAGTTATACGCCAGAAACTATAGCGGGAGTCCACAATTTTATTTGGTACAAAAGACACAACCGAACTAAACCAAAGTCGGTATGTGAATTAGCACTAACGCCTTCCTTATAATAAGCCATAATAACATTTCTAGGGACGTGCAGGAGTGGGGGTTATAACGAAGGCCTGAAATTAATAATAGTGATATTTCGTTTCCTATAGCATTTTCGCCAAATATTCACATAACAAAAGTTGTTTATTTTGTTATTTAGAGAAACTTTTTATATATATATTATCGTCGTATACCGAAGTATAAAGGCGTTATATGCTAAAAACTATAACGGGAGTCAACAATTTTATTTGGCACAAAAGACTCAACCGAACTAAATAAAACACTCAGTATGTGTATTAGCACTAACGCCTTCCTTATAATAAGCCATACTATTTCTAGGGACGGGCAGGAGTGGGGGTTATAAGGAAAGCCTGAAATTAAAAATATTGATTTCCCATTGGGGTTTCGGCAAATATGCACATAACAAAAGTTGTTTATTTTGTTATTTAGAGAAATTTGCTCAGAACTTCTTTTCAATATGAACTACCAGGTAACTCAAATGAAAAAATTGATTCAAATGTATGTCAATATTTTCTCATTAATAATTCAAATCTATGCATAATGCACAGGAAACGGGAAATATGACAATATGCAGGACAGTGAAGTCTTACATAACAAAATAATTTTATTATTAACAAATCCACAGAAACGACGGGTGTTAGCCCTAAACACTGGGACGGGTAAATGTCAAAATATTATGCAAAGTAAAGCCTTGCCAAAAGTATACCATCGCCGTTCAGCCTCAAATGAATTCCCGAGCGAAGCCTGAGCTAGTATATATATATATATATATATATATATATATATATATATATATATATATATATATATTTGTCTGTTAACGCTCTAGCAGTCGCAATTTTTGTTTGATCGTTTCGAAACTCGATATTTAACCGTTTTATGTAAAAAGACAGATCAAGTTCGTTAATGGCTGAAATCGGACTAGAGGGAGGGGGGGGGGTTTCGAAAATTGAAAATATCTCCGTTATTATGCATCGGATCGAAAAATTGCGTAGAACCAATCTTATTGAAAATTAACTGTATTATAAATATTGTTATTTACATTTATTCTCTATCTTGAATATGTACCGAGATATTTGCATTTTTATGATTCTGTAGTCGGATATAGTTCGGATTAGGTGGGCCATTTCCGTCACTGCTCGACTCAGGTGGAAGCTTCTTCTAACCTTACCTGTCGTTTCTAACCTTACCTTACCTTCGTTACTTTGTGAGATTTATGCAAATACGCTCTGTTCATCCGCCCCCCCCCTCCTTCTTTAGTTCTTGGACTACTAAAATTTGAGTTATTAAAATATAAATTATTCTTACAATTCAGAAGCCGTTTCAGTTGGGAATTTATTTTAATTAACTGAAAGATTTCTCATTACCGTTTATATTTAATCATGGTGGTGTTGTGTTACCAGTATGCAGATTTCTCTATTGTATAACTTCACATGGGAAATCTGCTTAGTTTACGCAGCCCCTGCGTGACGGACTTTTGGTGTATTTATCTATAAATTACATTCAATGGTATATTTCGATCGGATGCAGGTTTTTGGGATATCGGATATGACTTTCGAATGATATAATTTTAAATGAAGTAAAACGTATTGTATCTTCAATTTAATCAGAATACAAAGAAGACATGTGATGCTCACGTGAACTTTTTAGATAAAGAGAATATTGTATCCACGTTATACTTAGAGTATAATTACTTCGTACATATAATTTCTAAATGGTACAACGATAAACTTATTAAATTGATGATGCATCGTGCACTAGTAAATATTGACAAAGTTAGGGAAGTTTTACAGTTGACTATTAACTAAAATAATATATTCGTTAAATTTAAATACATAATGTTTACTTATAATTATGAAGTCTTCAGTAACCGAACTACAAATTCTTGATTTTCAATCGCTGTTCTTGGCAACCAATGACTCTCATCATCACAAATAGCCGATAAATAAAAAGTACGTCACGCAGGGGCTGCGTAAACTAAGCAGGTTTCTCAAGTGAAGTTTTACAATACAGAAATTTCGGAATAGAGAGTCAAACAGTTATGGGAACGGCCCGAACTAGCTCTTGACGGAAACTCACGACTAGACCCGAATTTAGCCGATCTCATCTCAGAAGCTGAAAATTGAAAAATGCAAATATATCGGTTAATATTCAAGATACAGAATAAATGTATATAATATTATTTATAGTAAATTTAATTTGCAATAAGATTGGTTCTATATAAGTTTTCGATCCGACATATAGTAACGGAGATATTTCGAATATTCGAAAATCCTCCCCTCTAAACCCCCCTCCCACTGGTCCGATTTCAGGCATTAACGAACTTGATCTTCATTTTTTGCATAAAACGTTTAAATACTGAGCTTGGTAACGATCAAACAAAAACGGCGACCGCTAGAGCGTTAATAGACAAATATATATATATATATATATATATATATATATATATATATATATATATATATATTATATATTCCCTTAAGGGAAATCTGCTAAAAGCCCGTCACGCAGGGGCTGCGTAAACTAAACAGATTTCCCACGTGAAGGTTTACAATAGATACATACGCCTCAGTGAATATTAAATGAATAAATAAAAACGATAATGAGAAATGATTTAGTCAATTTACATTTTAATAATCTCCAGAACGGAAAGCGTCTGAATTTTTAACAAACAGGTCAGTCAACCTCTAAGAGCTGAAAATAGATAGAAATATTATTGACTGGAAAGAAAACCCATATTTTAATATTGTTCAATGAAAACAATATTAGATATTTAACCTTGGAACGAAGTGCTCCATGATATAACAGCTTATTATTAATATGACATAAGTAGAAGAGGTCGCATCGAAAAAGTGTATAAAACCAATCGTATTGCAAATTAAATGTACTATAAATGTTGTTATTACATTTATTCTCTATCTTTAATATTAACGGAGATATTTGCATTTTTCAGTTTTCAGTCATCAGCAAATCACCACTTCCACTCATGTTACATAAACAATACTCTGTTATATAATAAATCACATTATTTGAAGCTTAAATACCAAATATTGTTTTCAAGAGACCTTTATTATACGAGATACATGCAAATATGTTCTGGCGACCCACCACCCCGTCTTAAGTTCTTGGACTACTAAAATTTGATTGATTGAGATAAAAATTATTCTGATTCATTATAAATTACAGTACTGGATGTAGTAAATAGTTTTCAATAATATTAATGTGTTATAGTCTGACATACTTCCGTAGTTGTTTTTATTTCCGGTAAGAGGTTGGCAGACCTGTTTGTTACATTTCAGACGCTTCCCGTAGGAAAATTATTAAAATTGACTGAAAGATTTCTTATTACCATTTGCATTTATTCACTTAATATTTACGGTGGTGTTGTGTTACCAGTATGTAGATTTATATATTGTTAAACTTCAGGAGGGAAATCTGCTTAGTTTACGCAGAGGCTACGTGACAGACACAACTTCGACTCTTTACTGACTTTTAGCAGATTTCCCATAAGGGAAATCAGCTATTGAGGTCGTACTCATGACGCGATTTTCGAAAAATTTCGAATAACTCGATATTTAACCGTTTTATGTAAAAACACAGACAAAGTTCGTTAATGGCTGAAATCGGACTAGAGGGAGGGGGGGTTTAGACATGGGATTTTCGAAAATTCGAAATATCTCCGTTATTATGCATCGGATCGAAAAAGTGTATAGAACCAATCTTATTGCAAATTAAATGTACTATAAATATTGTTATATACATTTATTATCTATCTTGAATATTAACCGAGATATTTGCATTTCTATGAAGTCTGCGGTCGGGTATAGTTCGGATTAGGTCGGCCGTTTCCGTAACTGATCGGCTCAGGTGGAAGCTTCTTCTAACCTTACCTGACGTTTATAACCTTACCTTACCTTTGTTACTTTGTGATGTTTATGCAAATTCGTTCTGTTCATCCGCCCCCCCCTTTCTTTAGTTTTTGGATTACTAAAATTTGAGTCATTAAAATATAAATTATTCTTACAATTCAGAAGCCGTTTCAGTTGGGAATTTATTTTAATTAACTGAAAGATTTCTCATTACCGTTTGTATTTAATCACGTTGGTTTTGTGTTACCAGTATGCAGATTTCTCTATTGTAAAACTTAACATGGGAAATCTGCTTAGTTTACGCAGCCGTTGCGTGGCGGACTTTTTTGTCATCTCCTGGGTAAGATTGATGGTCATTTGAAGAAACTTTTCGAAAATAGCGTCATGAGTACGACCTCAATAGCTAATTTCCTATCACTGGAAATCTGCTAAAATACCTAATCAAGTGCCATCTAAGTATTGGTATCACTAGGTTTTCCAATGCATGTAAAAAAAAAATTAGATTTGGTTATATGTTTTGCCTGTAGTGAGGGTGAGTTTTTAGCTAGGTGTATGGGCTGCTGTAAGAGAATGGGGAGGTGTATATAAGGAAGATGTTAGGAGTAGGGGCGTCACTAGCAGTGGGGCTGGAGTGGGCAGAGACGTCCAGGGCAAGCAAGACATTCTTAATGCCATCCCACTCATACTACAATACACCCCCTACTCACAGCTACACAGCCCCCAATAGCACTCTCCCTACAAGTAGGACAAGGAAACCGTCAAATAAATAATACTCCTAGCTCTGCTCTTCCCCAACTTTACTTTCAGCAGATTATATCTGGAACCTTACTTCGTTAACACTGTAAAAAAATAAGAAGAGAGCCCATAACCGACGATTTCCGTGTTCCAAAATGCCTAAAATTTGGTGCTAAATTTTAATGTGAGCTGCTGAAACCGAGCAGATTTCCCACCCACAGCAGTGCCATACTCCTGACATCCTATTCCCGTAAAAGGCCGTCACGCAGGGGCTGCGTAAACTAAGCAGATTTCCCTCGTGAAGTTTAGTAATAGATAAATATACATACTGCTAACACAACAACAACGTGAATAAATACAAACGGAAATAAAAAATGTTTCATCCAATTTCAATAACCCGCCGACAGGAAGAATTGGTTAGAAATGTAAGTAAACGGGTCTGCCCGCCTCACACCGGAAAGAAAAACAATTAATGAATGGTTATGTTTAATAACCAGGTTGAAAAAATGATAATACATAAAAGAGTATCATACATACATACTAATCACGGAAACCACGATTCTATTACTATTTTCACAGAGAGTAAAATAGCTTTGCAAGCTTTGAAAAAAGCTCTATACATGATCCGATCACGAAACAGAGTTGACAACAGATTCCATTATTACAACAGACCGACTTCCTTATTCACTTCGAATAAATTGAAGGATATACTGGGATTTTGGGGAACAAAATAGTTGATAATGCAGCAAAATCTGCTACTAAGAATCATGAAATTCCTCAATGCTACTCGAATGTAAAAAAAAAAAAGTCCGTCACGCAGGGGCTGCGTAAACTAAGCAGATTTCCCACGTGAAGTAATACAATAGAGAAATCTCCATACAAGAGCCCAACACTTACGGCAAAGGGCCGAACTAGGTTTTGGCGGGAAACTCAAAAATCCGTTACTGGCCCAAATTTAATAAAAATGCAAATATCTCGGTTAATATTCAAGATAGGGAATAAATGTACATAGCAACATTTATAGAATAGAATTTATAGTAAATTTAATTTGTAATAAGATTGATTCTATACAATTTTTCGATCCGACGCATAATAACGGAGATATTTCGAATTTTCCGAAAATCCCCCCTCTAAACCCCCCCTCCCACTGGACCGATTTCAGCCATTAACGAACTTGATCTTCCTTTTTACATAAAACGATTAAATTCCGAGTTTGGTAACGATCAAACAAAAATTGCGACCGCTAGAGCGTTAACAGACAAATATATATATATATATATATATATATATATATATATATATATATATATAGATATATATATATATATATATATATAGATATATATATACAATTTTGAACGGACCTCATTTTCGTCATCTCCTGGGTAGGATCGATGGACATTTGAAGAAATTTTTCGAAACTCGCGTCATGAGTACGACCTCAATAGCTGATTTCCCTTAAGGGAAATCTGCTAAAAAACTCACTTAAAGAACTAAATAAAATTTGTTTGAACTTAAAGAAATGACAACAACACTAAAGGTCCGTCACGCAGGGGCTGCGTAAACTGAGCAGATTTCCCACAGAAAGATTTACAACAGATAAGTCCACATACTGGAAACACATCCGTGAATGTTAAGGGAATAAATAAACAAACGGTAAGAAGAAATCATTCAGTCAATATACAAGTTAATAATATCTACAACGGAAAGCGTCTGAATTGTAAACAAACAGGGCAGCCAGCTTCGCAGCGCTGAATAGATAGAATTATCCACCTGCAATGATGAACAATTAATGAAATATATCAGTATATAACGTATTAATTTTATTGAGTTTTTATTAACTATTTACTATTTCTAGTACTGTAATTAATAATGAGTCAGAATAATTGTTATCTCAATCAATCAAATTTTAGTAGTCCATTTTAGTAGACGGGGGGGGGGGGGTCACCAGAACATATTTGCATGTATCTCTTATAATAAAGGTCTCTTCAATAGAATTTTTGGTATTTAAACTTCGAATAATGTGATTTATTATGTAGCAGAGTATTGTTTATGTAACATGAGTAGAATTGGCGGTTTGCTGATGGCTGAAAACTGAAAAATGCAAATATCTCGGTAAGTTAAGATATTGAATAAATTTATATAACAATATTTATAGTACATTTAATTTTCAATAAGATTGGTTCTAAACAATTTTTCGATCGGACCTATGGTAACGGAGATATTTTGAATTTTCGAAAATCCTCCCCTCTAAACCCCCCTCTCACTGGCCCGATTTCAGCCGTTAACGAACCGTCGACCTCTACTCAGCAGTTCAAAAAGTCTCTCCAAGTCATCTCTCAGATGACTTGCGACTACTGCAGTGTTAAGTATGCGCAAAAGTAGCGTTTTTATTTAAAAATTACTGTGAATAGTAAATAACCAGTATATACAAAGTACGCCTGTTTTCCTCAACAATGCGTTTTACTTAGGCAAAGTGCACTTTCAGAGCAGCAGCTCCATCTTCAGTGCATGCTGGCATACACAAAACCAAAATGAAAAACATGGAATCAACATTATTTAAAATATTAAACAAATACAAAAACCTTTGCCTAAATAAGAATTAAAACCTAATTAAAATACAAGATAAAGGTAGAATAAATAAAACTAAAAATATATAAACAAATATCACAGAAAAGATGTCATCACTTAAAAGCACACACTTAGCTGTCAAACTTTAACTACTAATGGTATATGTAAAATATGTATCATCTTACAAACTGAATAATAGAAAATAAAAATAAGGGCAATTTCGAAAGCGACAATCCAGGTACTCCAACATAACATTATATAATGTGTGTTCAATGGTACATAGCAAGAAAATATTCTTTGGTTAAAAATAAATTAAAGAAGATCTTCATGTATGAAGCATATTTTTAGGAGATTTATCAACTTATGCGAAATCAGCTATTGAGCTCGTACTTATGAAGCGATTATTGAAGAATTTCCACAAATGTCCATCGATCCTACCTAGGAGATGACGAAAAAAAGGTCAGTTCAAAATTTTGTATATATATATGACTGTTATCGCTCTAGCGGTCGAAATTTTTGTTTGATCATCACCGAACTCGATATTTAAACGTTTTGTGTAAAACTAAAGATCAAGTTCCTTAATGGAGATGGGACCAGTGGGAGAGGTGGGGGGTTAGAGAGGGGATTTTGAAAATTCACAATATCTCCGTTATTATACGTTGGATCACAGGCCCAATATATTAGTCACAAAAATCGCCAAGAAATAGTTTTATAATAAACATAAATCTTATAAATAATATTACATAAATCTTAAAAATCATTTAAAGTGGAGACACGTTTCTCATCATTTTAAACGAGTACCACGCTTTAATTATATATATATATATATATATATATATATATATATATAACAATGATACAAATAATTAAAAATCCATGTTATATATTTAGATGTTATGATTGTTAAGTTATTATGCATAATTATTAAATTGATAGATTATTTGAAACGTATTCATTGAATTTTAGATAATTTTATAAATACTGCATTACTTAAGTTGTATGTAACGAAATTTACTTAATATAACTAAATTTGGTGGAGCTAATCAAAAATATTTGTTTTATGTTATTATGTTTTTACACATTTAATGAAAACAAATAAATTAAATGAAAATGTGTCATATCATATAACAAACACCGGAAGGAAAGTAATGATGGGGCTCCAGTGTATTTGAGAAATTAGGTCTACTGCTTTCGGAAATAGGGACTACATAATAAAATCTGGGTAAATTTACTAAAGATATATTTTTTGTTGGGACTAGATTGTGGGTTTACTTCATTTTGTCAGAAACCTACTTCGCCCTCTAGAATGCCATTGACGACAATTATATGACGGGGCCAGAAGGTCAAACTACAAAACCATATGAAATACCTCAAGTTGGTTATGTCACGGTTTAAGTTGATTAAGTTTAACCAAAAACACATAAAAGCGTTTAGCTGAATCTGTTCAACCTCTCTGACTCTCCGGCCACCTGTTGGAGCATCACGAGATCATGTCTGAACAAAATAATGGAAATACAGAATAATTGCTACAATACAAGAATAATGATTGATAAATCGTGTAGAGAGAAAATGTAAAAATTGCTACATTGACTTTAATACTAGCCACTTATTTCTATGATTATCAACTCACATGTTGAAAAATATTATGAAACATTTTTGAATTGTTTAAAACGTGTTAGCTTAATAGAAAAATTATTTGTACCCAGTTATGCTGGTATTCACAACAAAGTTAAGCTTCTCTTGCACGTATTCACTCATAGTAAACAAATTACATAAACAAAGCATTATTTGTGCTATATGCCCACAAAACTATATTAAATGACAAATTTTCAAATATTTTAACTCTAATTTGGATATAGTTGTAGAGAAGAGCGTTAAAATACCAACATCATCATTAAATATTTTGAGACTTCAAAATTTCAAGAAATGGGGCGATATAGAATAATCATAAATGCCACGGTAGTAATATATGATGTATGCATTGATCAAGTATGCAAAATGTCAATTTTTTTTAACAATTACGTCTGTCCTATAGTGAGATATATATAGAAAGACAGAATGTCAACTACATACTGAAATGAGCAGCACCAAATTTTTGTAAAAAGATATATACTTTTATTGTAATATCAATAAGACTTAGTTCTTTTAAACAATTGCTATGAAAGAATAAAACCATAATCAATAAGTATTGTAATAAGGCCACTGAAGTAATTGTTATATATACATACAAGGTGCCCTCACATTTTAAAAGTCCGTCACGCAGGGGCTGCGTTAACTAAGCAGATTTCCCACGTGCGTCATGTTTTTGCACTTATCTCAAAAATTAAAAGCTCAATGAGAACAATATTTGGTATTTAAGCTGCAAATAAAATGCTTCATAACATTATAGTATATTGTTAATATGAGTTGAGTAGGAGTGGGGGTTTACTGGAGACCGAAAACTAAAAAATGCAAATATCTCAGTTAATAATCAAGATAGTGAAAAAATGTACATAGCAACATTTATAGAATATTAAATGTGCAATAAGAGTGGTTCTATACAATTGTTCGATCTGACGCATAATAACGGAGATATTAAGAATTCTCGAAAATCTCCCCCTCTAACCCCCCCCCATCCCCCTGGCCCGATTTCAGCCGTTAACGAGCTTGATCTGTCTTTTTGTATAAAACAAATATGTCAAATTTGGTAAAGTTAAAACAAAAATTGCGATCGCTAGAGCGGTAACAGACAAATATATATATATATATATATATATATATATATATATATATATATATATATATATATATATACAGTTTTGAACAGACCTCATTCTCGTCATCTGCTGGGAAGGATCGATGGACATTTGAAGAAAAATTTCGAAAATCGCGTCATGAGTACGGCCTCAATAGCTGATAGTTTAAGGGAAATCTGCTAAAATGGGATTTACGACAATTTTGCAAATGAGAATGTTGTTAGTACCTACCACATATTCAATTTGTTGTTGTATTTGCACAAAACAAAACATATTCATAATTTTAAAGGATTTATTTAATTCGTCATTCAAGAATAATCAAGCATGATTGAACTCATAAATTATTGAAATCATAATCGATCATTATTGAACTGCAACAAGGAGTGGGGCTTTACTGAAGACAGGAAACTAAAAACTGCAAATATCTCGGTTAATATTCATGATAGAGAAAATAAGTAAACAACATTGATAGAGAATTACTTACTATTTTTAAATATAACTCTTATATATCGTGTTTGGTAGCGATCAAACAAAAATTGCGACCGCTAGAATGGTACAAGCAAGTATATATATAATTTTGAACGGACCTCATTTTCCTCATCTACCTAGAAGTATCCCCGGTAAGATAAATGGACATTTGAAGACATTTTTCGAATATTGTGCCAAGAGTAAAACGTCAATAGCTGATTCCCCTTAATCAAGCATTAAATATTGTATATAGAGTTGCCGGGAATGGATTCTGAAATTTAAATATATATATATATATATATATATATATATATATATATATATATATATATATATATATATAACGAAATAACGTAGAAGAATTTTTGAATGAATCCAAAAAAATTTGAATTGAATAAACCTTCTTAGAATCAATTTATTTTAAACTAATTACGTAGTAGTTATTTATAAAAGGAATACATTTTTCCACCCTCATAGTTTCATGCAAAAAAAAAACAAATTTTTTCTTGGCATTACAATACTTACACCTAGTAGTTAGAAATGTTCGAAAATCCTCCCTCATTTATGTACTTCAAATGACGGTATCTGAAATCCCTTTTGGCACTGTGTATTTCTGCTACTGAAATTGAATTTATCGCCTATCTGATTTTATTTTTCATGTCTTCACTATTTTGCGACCTGGTAAAAACTGTTGGATCGGGGGACCTGGGTGACCAATCAATGTGAAAGCTGCCACCGATACTGCGTTGGGGAAAGATTTCTTTTATTGTTGATCGAGTAGTCTTCCCTGGAAAATATCGCACCATTTTTTTTTGTTTTTTTTAAATGAGACTGTGCAAGTGGAAAAATGTATTCCTTTTCAAATAATTACTACGTAATACATTTAAAATAAATTAATTCTATGAACGTTTTTTGTTATGTTGATGTTTTTTGAGGTTAATATTTTTGTTGTATTCATTCAAGACTACTTTTGCGTTATTTCGTTTAAATGAAACTTGTAGCAGCATTTTTCAATAAAATATGCCGTTTCAGAATTAAAGATTAGTGCATTTTACGGGTAAAGGATACTTCAAATCGAAAATTTCACCGATATAAACTTTTAGAATTGTGTTTCCTACAAGAACCCGTCATAAAAGTATGACATTCCATAGAAAATTCCAAAGTTATAGTCGCTGGAGAAGTACTGGAGAAGGTCACGAGGCTGAATATGGACTGAAAACCTTCTTCAGGGGCCACAATTATGGCTCACCAAGTATCAGCGTTTTATTAATACATTTGGAGATTTTAAGGAGGGTGGCAGAGGGAGTTGGGACACCCTGTATATATCTAACTATCTATCCATCATACACACTCATAACTTATTCCATTTCGTATATTTCGATTCCTGTTTACAAAGGCTTTTTACTACGGAAGAAATAGAGAGTTTATTGTGAGATGAGGTCAACAACATTTCTACGCCAGGAAATCTCGTTAGTTTTCGCAGCCCGTGCGTGAAAGACTACTTCACATGAACATTGGTCGTTTGCTACTAATTTAACCTTTGAACGATAAGGCTGTGTCCCAGGACAAATTTGACAAGTAGGTGTCATGCACACCTACCTGCCATATGCATATTTTCCATTTTATTCTGATCAGAATCGCTCTTCTTGTCTCAAAATAACATTTAGAAAACTGAAGAAGAATAGTGTGTGCGCGTGCTTGTGAGTAACCCCCTACCCTCGTCTCCAATGAGAGCTTAAAATGAAATATTAAATAAAAATATGCAAAACATATATTTATAGTATAATAATATATTATGTAATATTTATTATATAATAACATACTATGTAACATCGTTTCTTACGAAATAAATAAGCAAAGAAGCATATATTAGTAGCATATTATTATTATACAAAAATATACCTAAGTATAAAAACTTATATAGAAGTATTAACCTACACAGTACAAAAAAAAATCAAAGGACACTCATTTATTAGGAAAATAATGCAAAAAAACATGAAACTATTCACTTGACGATTCGTTATTGGCAAAACATTCAGGGAAACCATAGTATACTATGTGTTCAACGTAAATACTTCTTTGTCATTTACAGAAAAGACTCTTCTATTTTTTTTTTATTATTTATAAATTACTATCACTTTCTTCCATTTGTCTTAAAAGTTCATTTCTAATCTCATCTTCAGTGATAAATAGCGAATTCAGTATCATAGAAAATATACAAAAGGGAAGTTAAACAACAAGGCTGTGTCAAATACGACACCTACCGGCACAAACACTCCGAAAAAGTACGAAAAATGTTGGAGGACAGAGCTTGCAATGACCTTAACATGTAGTTGACTATTGAATAGGAGGGTTTTAAGCACACCAGTCTTGTCCTGTTTGTTACAAGCTCATGCGTGTACAACTTAAGGCATAGGTGACACATATGACACAGACTTGTCGTTTGAAGGATAATACCGAAGTAAATATAAGTGATGGTTCATCCACTATGTAGTTAAACGAGAGAAAATTAATCTGAACATGTAGAGGTTCCAGCTGCCAATGTAACAACCTTCATGACACGACAGTTACACAGCCACACATGTACTCCATTATTCTCGCTTCCCTCACCTGAGTGAACCATCACCTATGTCCGTCTGCATTACTTCAAATGTGTCTCAGTATACATGAAATGTTCCTTTTTAGCAAATCGCTTGTTGAGGCAATACTGGTGCCACGATTCCCAAACAAATTCTTCAAATGCTCATCATTCCTACCAAGGAGACGACGAAAGAATAGTCTGTCTGACAGGTGCTGGGTAAACTATGAAGATTTCTCACGTGCTAGAATACGACACTCTGGTTATCTCATTTCACCATCTATTCTCTATTGGTCCCATAATGCAAATCATTCAAAATTAAATTATAAAATGGATAAATTAAGAATTAAAATGTAAGATGGACATGCGATTTTTATATGGTTCCATACACTTCCTCGCTAGGCTAAATGTTCCTCTACATTCTACGGCTTTCTGCTCCAGCGGTGTTTTTCCAAGAGAGAGTCATTCCATGTCAGTTCAACACACGTTGAATTATCATTTTACCTGACCACTTTAGACTTTCCTAAAATTTTGTTTTTTCTCAAACGGTTTCCGAAACACGGCTTCATAAATATTTGAAAAAACGCGGCCAAAGCGCCGGATGGGCTGTTTTTAAATCGCTCTAGACCCTGTTATAATAAGCTAAGAAGGTGGCAGTGGAGTCATTATACTCTGTTAACCATGGCCTTTCCTATGTCATGAAATATACTAAAGCTTTTAATAAAAAGATGTTTCCAACACTCAAACTAAAAATATTAATTTGGATTATTGTTGAAAAGTGCGTCTCCAAATATTTTCAAAAATTCGTAAGTGTATGTTGCATTTATGTTTAGTACACGTCCAAGTTTGAGAATGGGCCGATAATGAATTCATAGGTAAACATTATTTAAAAAACCAATATCCCTTTGCATTTTTACAATATTCAATCTTAACACAATAACATAAAATGTTTCAAATGAATATTTTATCTTAGATCTCGAGCATGTTCTCTTATGCATTTAGGGTGACAGTTTTTTCTAAGTTTGACTAATATGCCACAAATATTATTAATGCCTGATATGTAGTGATAAATTATTTTCAAAATACTTCCTTTTTGAATTGAAGAGCTACCGATAGATAGCTTCTTAGATTTTGGCGAAGGACCGCTGGAGCAGAGAGCCGGTGTGGAGTAAGGAAACATAAGATATTTAGTGATGACCAAAGACTGAATCAAAAAATAATACAAATACCTCGTTTAATTTTCAAGTCAGAAAAACATTTTATTAGACAATAGATGTAGAAAATTAAGTTTTAAATAAGGTTGGTTATATAAAATATTTCGATCAGTCATAATAACGGAGATATTTCGAATTGTCTACCCGCCATCCTTAAAACCCTTCACAAGTCCGATTGGGGCCATGACCTAATATAATCTTTTTTTTTTTTGCACGAAACACTTTTTTTATATATATATTTATTCGTTAATTTGCAACAACATATATACATATTACAAGCAAATGATATGTTAGAAAAAATGGCTTGACTATTGTCTTGAGGTGGGAAGTTGTCCATTGACAATACCCACAATGGAGGGAACATTGGGTTGTTTTATGGAGTTAAACTGAAACACTACACGAGAAGATCTCTTGGCCACTTACGCTTCAGACGCCGTCTTGGGTTTTCTGGAATATGGGTAGATGAAAGAGATTCGACTAAAGGATTAGGATGAGCGGGAAGGGGAGAGTGGAATTTCTGATATCGGAATTTGGCGAGGGTATGGACAAAAGGAATGTTGAGGTCGTTATGGAGAGTTAAATTGGATACGTAAAATGGGGAATCTGTAATTTTGCGGAGAATTCTGGATTGGAGGGTTTGGATTTTGTAGGAATTTGAAGGTTTGGTGGATCCCCAAAGTTCAAGTCCGTACGTCCATATTGGTCGGAGTACTGTCGTATAAATCAGTCGTTAGTTGTGTAGTGATAGTTTAGATCTGTTGTCAAGCAGTCTAAGTAGAAGTCTGTACCGTCGACTCACTTCTTGTCTTTTTAATGTGATGTGGGGTTTCCAAGTTAGTCGCTTGTCTAATGTGAGTCCTAGATACCTAATTTGTGACTTTTGAGGACCTAGTGCGTTATTGAGTGTAACTGGAGGGCAAATGGAACGTCGGAGGGTAAATGTTACATGGCTTGATTTGCTGCTGTTGACCTTGATCCTCCATTGTGTCAGCCAGGATTCTAGCAGAGCTAGGTGTTCTTGTAGAGCTGCGGATGCCATATTTGGGTCTGAGTTGGAAGCCAAGATTGCAGTATCATCTGCATACGTGAGAAGGAGAGTTTCGGGATGTGATGGGATGTCGGCAGTATAGGTAAGGAATAAGAAAGGACTTAGTATGCCCCCCTGTGGTACACCAGCTGGGGAATAAGGATGAGACTGAGGAACCAAATGAAACTTGGAAATATCTGTCGGCAAGATACGATTTAAGGATGAGGTAGTATGTGAAAGGGAGTGTATTTTTTAGTTTGAACAATAAACCTTGGTGCCACACCTTATCAAAAGCTTGGGATATGTCAAGAAAGACTCCAGAGCAGTACTTCTTGTTTCCGAACGAGGAGGCGACAATGTCAACTATTCTATGGCACTGCTGGACGGTGGAATGGGATTGCCGGAAACCAAATTGATGGGGAGGAAGTATGGGGTCAAGGAGTAGATATAGACGTTTAAGGATGAGTTTTTCAAGGATCTTTCCCATTATGGGAAGAAGTGCAATGGGACGAAATACTTAAATATATATATATATATATATATATATATATATATATATATATATATATATAAACGCACACATTAAAAATTAGCTAATTTATCAAGACAACTGTTTTCTAAGCTTAAATTTTGAATATTCTTTTCATTGTGCTTTTCCAATTTTAGATCAATTGGAATATCTTCGATGTGGCGTCATCAATTAATATTTTCATTCCTTGCTAGACTAGATAATTTGTATTTCATCAATACAATATTTGATATTTAACCGTCTCGGGCTTCTAAAGATTATATTCGATAATGGATGAAACCAAACTTGGACGAGGTGGGTATTGTTAGGGAAAAGGATATTGAAAACATAAAATATATCTGATATAATGTTTCTCGAGTTATATCTTTTTTTTTTTTGGTTTCAGCCTTGATTATGCCAAAACTTCCACTCATCTAATTTTCATTTTGAGTACCTGTCTCACTAAGCATCTCAAGTCCACCTTATAACCCAATTCTCATTTGCGAAGGCTACTTACAGCGGATGAAATAGAGAACTAATGGTTAGACGAGAACATCGGCGCGTTGTATATCACGTGGGAAACCTTTTTCGTTAAGCAGCCCTTGTGTGATGGATTCTTATACGGGTTAGTGTAATTTCGATAAAGGTACTTACAAGTGAAATTAATACGACTTTATAACATGAATATGAACTAGTTGACTAACATAATAAGGCATGCGGTTGAGCATAGTAAAACTTCACGTACATCTCTGGAAAACTGCCTGAACCCTAAATGTCAAGAGGGGCAAGAAATCATTTCGTTGATACCTCTCATACTTTTTAAATCTTTATAAAGATCTCGTTAAGCACTCTCTAAATATAGAAGCACTTGAATTAATAAGTTCATATTTTCCTGCCCCCACCTTCTATTTCTGTCTCTATTTGAGGTAATATTCTGATGTTGTGAGAACATATTTTCGTATGAATTCATTTATCGAAAATTTGAACGCCAAATAATTGAAAATGGCTAAAGCTGGCTTCTCAATTTCGATAGGCATTAATAATTATTAATTCATATCAACTGAGCTCGTGGACTATTTAAAACTAGGTGATCAATCAAATTTGGTATAACGGTCAACATACTCATTGTTTTCACTTGCCAAAAACAAGGTAGACTTCATAGTTGATTGACGAAAGTCCGAACTAAAACGGATGACTCTCTCTGAAAGAGTCTACAATCGTTTTTTTTTTTTTTTTGTCAGTTTCCGATAAAGAAATGTTTCTCCCATCAGAGCTCCGACTTAACCTTGAATTTCATTTAGATTCGATAAAACAACCGTCTTGCGGTCAACAAGCAACGTTTTGTATTTTTAGAATTTTTCCTGTTTTGCAAAACGATTAGCAAAAAAAGACTTAGCAAATAAACCGGCCTCAATAAAAAAAGTCCGTCACGCAGGGACTGCGTTAACTAAGCAGATTTCCCACGTGCGTCACGTTTTTGCATTTATCTCAAAGATTAAAAGTTCAATGAAAACAATATTTAGTATTTAAGATTCAAATAAAGTGCTTCATAACATAATTGAATATTGTTAATATGAGATGAGTAGGAGTGGGGCTTTACTGAAGACCGAAAACTAAAAAATGCAAATATCTCAGTTAACAATCAATATAGTCAAAACATGTACATAATGTTTATAGAACATTAAATTTGCAATAAGAATGGTTCTATACAATTTTTCGATCCGACTCAAAATAACGGAGATATTAAGAATTTTCGAAATTCTCCCCCTCTAACCCCCCCCCCCCCTCCCCCTGGTCTGATTTCAGCCATTAACGAACTTGACGATGAGATTGTTGAAGAAGCCATTGTTTGGTAACGATAAGATACAAATTGCCACCGCAAGAGTGGTAACAGACAAATATATATATATATATATATATATATATATATATATATATATATACAGTTCTGAACAGACCTCATTTTCGTCATCTCCTGGTTAGGATCGATGGACATTTAAAGAATATTTTCCAAAATCGCGTCATGAGTACAACCTCAATAGCTGATTTCCCTTAAGGGGAAATCTGCTAAAAACAACTTTAATACCGATAACTCTCCTAATTTTCGTGTTACTGAAAAATTTAGACAGCAACAATTGTAGAATATCACATTTTCTTTAAGATTGGTTATATTACCATATATATATATATATATATATATATATATATATATATATATATAAACACACACACTCACACACACACACACACACACACACACACACATATATATATATATATATATATATATATATATATATAAAATTGTAACCTCTGTCATTTCGCGATAACTTTTCGTTTCACATGTCATAGACACCATAACTGCATTTTGTTTCTTTCGTGTATGTTTGTTTGTTTGTTTGTTACCTTTTCACGCATAAACGGCTGAACCGAATTTTATGAAACTTGGTATGTATATTACTACTAGCCCAACTTAGACTTTAGGCTATATTAATATTCTCTAAGACAAAGAGGAGTGGGGGTTATAAGGGAGGTCTGAAATTAAAAATAGCGATATTTCGTTTCCTATTGCTTATTCAGCAAATATGCCTATAAAAAAGTTGTTTATTTTGTTATTTACAGTAACTTTTGTTATATACACTTTTGCCGTATACGGAAGTATAAATGAGTTATACGCTAAAAACTATAGCGGGAGTCCACAATTTTATTTGGCACAAAAGACTCAACCGAACTAAACCAAACTCGGTATGTGAATTAGCACTAACGCCTTCCTTATAATAAGCCATACTAACATTTCATATATATATATATATATATATATATATATATATATATATATATATATTCACTCTTGGTTCAACATGAGCTCGAAAGTGCTGGCCCTATCGGTGGATTGTGGGACCCGGTCGTCCACGTCTCGAGCGAAAACGGACAAGACAGGATTGAGTATTCGCCTTCTAGCAGTGGCGCTCACGTGGCTGAAAATTTTCTTTCGTCTCCTGAATTTTTTTTTGTGGTTTGTCATGAAGACGTGTTAGGAGAGTCGTCCATATCGAGGTGGGGAGAGCAGAGATGAGTGAGACGGCCAATCAATGAAGAAAACAGCACCCACATCACAGCAGCTCCATGACAACTAGACGTGCATGTATTTATTTCTTAATTATAATTTCGTAGCACAAAAATCAGTCATGTCTCTTCGTCCTCTTAAAATCATACAGTCCACTAAATGCCAACCAAGTGATCTGTCTATGCCGCAACCAAAAAGTGGCATTCAGATCGCATAATATATATATACTCAATTAGAAACAAGATAACCGAGATATTTAGAATTAATCCCTTCTCTAAGCCTCCTCGTACGATTTAAGCCATTAATGGACTTAGTAGAGTATAGCATCGAATAAACAAAACTTATGGCAGCTAAGACGTTAACAGATTTAAATTTTATATGTATATATATTTTCTACTATTAGGTAGGATCGATGAACACTTGAGGAAATCTTTTGAAAATTACGTGATGAGTACAACCTTAATAGCTGATCTTTCTAAATTCAAATACGCTATAAATAGTAATAGTAATATATAGATCGTTACGATTTCATTCATGAGATTTTTTTTTACAGGGCAATGGTCAAGGAGATAGCCATTATATGCGAATGGTGAAAAAGGAAGATATCAGAAGTAAGTAACTGTTTCATTTAGTAAGATAAGGTAAATAAGTGTTTTCAAGTTCCAATCGTAAATTTAGGAAATAGTCGTCCATGGAAGTTGTTTGAGCTTTTAGGAAATTATGAATATTCTTTAACTGTAATCGTCCATTGATCACGATGATCATTAGCTAAAGGAAGTCCGACGCACAGGGGCTACGCGAACTAAACAGAATTCCAACGTGCTGGCTAAACACACTAGTAATGTCATATATTCGTAAACGAAATCCGTCAAGTTGGGCTGTGTAAGCTAAGCAGATTTCCAACATGCTGTAATGGCTCACCGGTCGTGTAATTTCACCATTGATTGTTTTCCACCTATTAAAAAACCTTTGGAAATGTAGCGTGGAAATAAGAATTTGAATGGCTCAGCCATTTAAAGAAAATAATGATACGATAACAAGTGAGGCCTCACAAAGGGCTGGAAACATAAAAATAAAAATAATTGGCTTAGTAATAGACTTAGAGCAATGTATAGAACAACAGTTGTAGAAAATTAATATTCCTACAACATTGCTTATAAAAAATATTCAAAGCTAATCATAGTAATGAAAATGCATTGAATTTTCATTTATCCCCTATAAGCATAAGTACTCTGCCCCATATATTTCAGCCATAACCTAAAATAATCTTTAGTTTCTCATGAATGGGTTCATGAGAAACTAAAGATTATTCACTTCTATCGAGATATAAAGATTGTTCACTTCTATCCAGTGTGGTGTTGATTAACAAAAACTCATGTAGTTTAGAACGTGAATTCTTAAATGATAACGTCACTCCAAATAATATATACACATATCTTATACAGTAACAATTTAATGAAAGCAATGATGGGAATTTAAGCTTCGAATAATGTGGATCATGATAATTATTGTTAATATGAAACACTTGTTTCATTGTTGGAGTGGGGGCTTATTGACGGCTGAATATTAAAAATTCTTGTATAAAATTCATTGTAGGGGAAATTGTAAGAAATTATACTTACTATTAAACAACAAATTACATTTATTACAATAATAAAGGAGATATTTGGAATATTTGAACTCCCCTCTCTAAGCCCTCCTTCTCCATGTTATGATTTCAGCCGTTAACGAACTTAATCTATAGTTTTACAAAAACTATAGTATATAATATAATATATGTATATATATATATATATATATATATATATATATATATATTATATTATATACTAATATTATATATTATATTATATACTATAATATATGTTTATATATATATATATATATATATATATATATATATATATACTATCTCAGATACCCGGCTTCGCTCGGGAAGTCATTTGAGGCTGAATGGTAATGGTATATTTTTAGCAAGGCTTTACTTTGCACAATATTTTGACATTTACCCGTTCCAGTGTTTAGGGTTAATACCCGTTGTTGGCATTTGTTAATAATAAAATTATTTTTTTATGTAAAACTTCACTGTCCTGCATATTGTCATATTTCCCGTCTCCTGTGCATTATGCATAGATTTGAATTATTAAGGAGAAAATATTGATATACATTTGTATTAATTTTTTCAGGTGAGGTACCTGGTAGTTCATATTGAAAAGAAGTGTTGAGCAAATTTCTCTAAATAACAAAATAAACAACTTTTGTTATGTGCATATTTGCCGAAACCACAATAGGAAATCATTATTATTAATTTCAGGCCTTCCTTATAACCCCCACTCCTGCCCGTCCCTAGAAATGTTAGTATAGCTTATTACAATGAAGGCGTTAGTACTAATTCACATAACCAGTTTGGTTTAATTGGGTTGAGTCTTTAGTGCCAAATAAAATTGTGGACTCCCACTTTAGTTTATAGCGTATAACTCATTTATGCTTCCGTATACGGCAAAAGTGCATATTACAAAAGTTACTCTAAATAACAAAATAAACAACTTTTGTTATGTGCATATTTGCTGAAAAAGCAATAGGAAACGAAATATCGCTATTTTTAATTTCAGGCCTCTCTTATAACCCCCACTCCTGCCCGTCCCTAGAAATGTTAGTATGGCTTATTATAAGTAAATCGTTAGTATTAATTCACATAGCGAGTTAGTTTTAGTTCGATTGAGTCTTTTATGCCAAATAAAATTGTGGACTCCCGCTATAGTGTTTAGCGTATAACTCATTTATACTTCCGTATACGGCAAAAGTGCATATAACAAAAGTTACTCTAAATTACAAAATAAACAACTTTTGTTATGGGCATATTTGCTGAAAAGGCAATAGAAAACGAAATATCGCTATTTTTAATTTCAGGCCTCCCTTATAACCCCCACTCCTGTTCGTCTTAGAGAATATTAATATAGCCTAAAGTCTAAGTTGGGCTAGTAGTAATATACATACCAAGTTTCATAAAATTCGGTTCAGCCTTTTATGCGTGAAAAGGTAACAAACAAACAAACAAATAAACAAACAAACAAACAAACAGACACCAAAGAAACAAAATGCAGTTATGGTGTCTATGACATGTGAAACGAAAAGTTATCGTGAAATTTCGCGAAAAAAATCAATGTACAGACAGAGGTTACAATTTTATATATATACTAGCTGAGATACCCGGCTTCGCTCGGGAATTCATTTGGGGCTGAATGTTTGTGGTATATTTTTGGCAAGGCTTTACTTTGCACAATATTATGACATTTACCCGTCCCAGTGTTTAGGGTTAACACCTGTCGTTTATGTGGATTTGTTAATAATAAAATTATTTTTTTATGCAAGACTTCACTGATCTGCATATTGTCATATTTCCCGTTTCCTGTGCATTATGCATATATTTGAATTATTAATGAGAAAATATTGACATACATTTGAATAAATTTTTTCATTTGAGGTACCTGGTAGTTCATATTGAAAAGAAGTGTTGAGAAAATTTCTCTAAATAACAAATTAAACAACTTTTGTTATTTGCATATTTGCCGAAACCCCAATAGGAAATCACTATTTTAATTTCAGGCCTCCCTTACAACTCCCACTCCTGCCCGTCCCTAGAAATAGTATGGCTTATTATAAGGTAGGCGTTAGTGCTAATTCAAATACCGAGTTTGGTTTAGTTCGGTTGAGTCTTTTGTGCCAAATAAAATTGTGGACTCCCGCTATAGGTTTTAGCGTATAACTCATTTATACTTCCTTATACGGCAAAAGTGCATGTAACAAAAGTTACTCTAAATAACAAAACGAATAATTTTTGTTATGTGCATATTTCTTGAAAAAGCAATAGGAAACGAAATATCACTATTTTTAATTTCAGGCCTTCCATATAACCCCCACTCCTGCCCGTCCCTAGAAATGTTAGTATAGCTTATTATAAGGAAGGCGTTAGTACTAATTCAAATACCGAGTTTGGTTTAGTTCGGTTGAGTCTTTTGTGCCAAATAAAATTGTGGACTCCCTCTATAGTTTTTAGAGTATAACTCATTTATACTTCCGTATACGGCAAAAGTGAATAAAAAAAAGTTACTCTAAATTACACAGTAAACAACTTTTGTTATGTTCATATATGCCGAAAAACCAATAGGAAACCAAATATCGCCATTTTTAATTTCTGGCTTCCCTTATAACCCCCACTCCTGCCCGTCCCTAGACATGTTGGCATGGCTTGTTATAATGAAAGCGTTAGTGCTAATACCCATACCGAGTTTTATTTAGTTTGGTTGATTCTTTTGTGCCATATAAAATAGTTCACTTCCTCTATAGGTTTTAGCTTATATCTCGATTATAACTACGTATACGACGAAATTGTATATAACAAAAGTTACTCTAAATATCAAAATAAACAACTTTTGTTATGTGCATATTTGCCGAAAAACCAATAGGAATCGAAATATCGCTATTTTTAATTTCTGGCTTCCCTTATAACCCCCACTTCTGTTCGTCTCAGAGGATATTAATATAGCCTAAAGTCTAAGTTGGGTTAGTAGTAATATACATACCAAGTTTCATAAAATTCGGTACAGCCGTTTATGCGTGAAAAGGTAACAAACAAACAAACAAATAAACAAACAAACAAACAGACACCAAAGAAACAAAATGCAGTTATGGTGTCTATGACATGTGAAACGAAAAGTTATCGTGAAATTTCGTGAAAAAAATCAATGTACAGACAGAGGTTACAATTTTATATATATATATATATATATATATATATATATATATATATATATATATTACTGTAAAACCCCGAAGTGTGGTAAATGTCAGGACTTACCAGTAAATCCTAGGATTTACCAAGAGCACTGGTTAAAGTCCGAAATCTAGATGAAATTCGAGCTTTTACCGCTTGACAGTTGGTCAATCCCGGGATTTACCGTCAGGATTGGTAAATGCCCGAAAACGTTAAATAAATATTAGATTTCGTACTTTTACCAATGCTGTTTGGTAAATGTACGGATTTCCCAAAGCTCATTGGTAAATGTCCAGTGAAGAGGAGTTGGGACAGGGATGGATGAGAACCAATGATACTTCAAAGTGGTCTGAGGGGATTAGGTTTATTCAGACCATGAAAAACAGAGCCTACCACGAAGGAATCAAATCCTCTGTTTGGAGTACCCATGAAAATGGGTTTGGCTACCTCGAAACTCCCTCGTGATATGATAACCAATCTCACTTCTGAGGTACAGCTTGAGCAAATTCTTGATGATACTTTGAGGTTCAAACGTTGGCTCTTGAGGAAGATATGACAAAACTGTAGGAAGTAAAACATCCTGATGGCGGCAAACTTAAGCAAGACAGTGCCAATAATAAGTTATCTGCCACCGAACAGAAGATGTGCCCTGTCAAAGAAATTCGCCAAGCAGCAACGGAAGGTTTTGAATCACAGGCCAAGAAAATGGAAAAAACGACGAAAGGAAAATTCCCAAATCCCGAAGTTGGCCAGAACGTGAGGATCAAAATTCCTGATGTCGACCGATCTAAAATCGACCCCAAAAGCAGGAAGATGGGTTCTACCAACTCGGAACTTCTTCAGAAAAATTGAATACATTATATTCGCGTAATCAGTTTACAATTTGCAGCGAGAATTTCATGTCTCTTAATGAAGTGCCCGACGAAGAGATGAGCCTTCGCACCGCAGTTCGTCAACAGTCATTGGTTGGGGGCCAGGGTTTCAAAAAATGCAACTACTTAAAAAAATGTTCAAATAAGAAATGTTTGTGCAAGTTAGCTAATATGAAGTACAATTCAAAGTTCCATAATTCTCTCCCATGCTGTAACAAATAATAATAAAGCTTATTCTAAAATTTTAATTTCAAATAACCTTTATTCTAACTTTTACTGGCAGACGCTGGGAAATGTTAGGATTTACTGGCTAAAGTCCGATTTGAAAGATAAAATCGGACATTTACCAACGCTTCTGGTAAATCCTAAGATTTACCGGTAAATCTTAGGATTTACCACACTCCGGGGTTTTACAGTAATATATATATATATATATATATATATATATATATATATATATATATATAATGAGTTTAGATCAAAAATCTATATATATATATATATATATATATATATATATATAGTTTTGAACCAACCTTTTGAGTTTTAAAATAATTATCAGCCAGATTAAATGGAATACACGAGCCAATTACAATTATTTCATTGATTGAATCAATCCTCAAATGAAGCAAACGTAAAATGTATCATCATCAAATATACTTAATAGCAACTGTATGTCTTTATGTTGCAAATGACTTCGTATATTTATAATACGATTTCATTACAAATGCTTTTTTTCAACAAAAAAATAGATATTTGGCACAAAAGAGCAATTATTACCGAAATAATGAATATTTCATTTAACGAAACTGGTAAATAATGATCGATATTTGAATGATTTCATGCTTTTACATTGATCGACACTCATTAGGCACTCAATGTAGAATGACATACACACGCGCATTCCATTTATACTCGTGACGCGTTCTCTGCTATTATTTCCGCTCATTAAAAGTTATTTGAAATATATTGTTATATTTTGACATTCCCATAGAAAAGTGTCGGAAATAATAAAAGTAGAGTACCTTTTGCTGTCATTTGTAAATGTTTGTTGCGAAATAGACTGCATAAATACATCTGACGTGGATACCACGCGACTCCCTTGTTCTCTATTAAATTAAATATATTTTGCAGCAGTTCATCAAAAATCAAATATTGTATAGATCAAATAAACATTTTCGATTCAAGAAAGAAAACCTTAATTGATAGCGTTGATGACAAAAATGTGAATTTTTAATTTGCTCAAAATCCCCCCTCCCTCTCGCTTGATGTCGGTCAAAAGAGGAGGAACTAGTTGTTACAAGAATCCGAAATATGAAATATATAAATTCTATATTGAGCTTCTTTGATTTGAGCTGAATACGTGCAGATGGAATGTCAATATTGGTCCAGGGAAGTTCAAAACAGATAATTCCGTTGGAACCTGAAAAACAGAATTTTCGGCGATTACAATACAAAGAAGAACTTGAAAATCAGCAGTGGTTTAAGAGTCGTCTAAACGCTTTACCAGCTACTGGGAGTCAGATATCACCCCCCGGGAGATGAATATAAAACTAACCCGGTTTATGGCAAACAAATCAAGATTGGCAGGATATTTAAGAAGTCCGCCACGCAGGGGCTGTGTAAACTAAGCAGATTACCCACGTGAAGTTTTACAATAGAGAAATTTGCATACTGCTAACACTTAACACCACCGTGAGTAAATTCAAACGGTAATGAGAAATCGTTAATAAGCTCCCAACGGAAACGGTCCATGAATTTTAAAAAAATAGGTCTACCAACCACTGAGAGCTGAACAGATAGACATATTCTACACCGAAAAGAAAAACAATTACTGATATACAACTGAATATAACACACTAACTTTATGGCAATCTATTTGCTATATATAGTACTGCAATTTATAATGAATCGGAATAATTTATATTTTAATAACTGAAATTTTAGTAGTCCAAGAAATGAAGAAGGGAGGGAGCATCAACAGAACGTATTTGCGTATATCTTACAATGTAAAATGTTAGAAGACAATAACGCTTAGGTGACACGAGAGACAAACAGTTACGGAAACGGCCGAACTAATCCGGAAACTTAGACAATAGCCGCACACACACTCAATAAAAATGCAAATATCTCAGTTAATATTCAAGATAGAGAATAAGTGTATATAACAATATTTATAGTAAATTTAGTTTGCAAAAAGATTGGTTCTATACACAATTTCGATCCGACGCATAGTAGCGGAGATATTTCGAATTTTCAAAAATCCTCCACTCAAACCCCCCCCCGTTCCGACTTCAGCCATTAACGAACTCTTTTTTTTTACATAAAACGATTAAATACCGAGTTTGGTAACGATCAAACAAAAATTGCGACTGCTAGAGCGTTAACAGACATATATATATAATTTTCAACGGACCTCATTTTTGCCATTTCCTGGGTAGGATCGATGGACATTTGAAGACAATTTTCAAAAATCACGTCATGAGTAAGACCTCAATAGTTGATTTCCCTGAGGGGATATCTGCTAAGATAAGCAACTAATGTTTCTTAGAATGGTGCCTATTCCTGTATTTTAACTGTTTAAACGTACAATTATTTTCAGATATATTTCAGTATGTGTTAATTATGCAACTCTGAAGGGCAATTATTGAAAGCCAGGATGTGACGAGGAAGTTTCCAGGGATTTAATTTTTAATTACCATAATTACTCGTCCACCTTCAAATCAACAGTATTCCTATATTTGTTAATACAGACAGATGATAATGCTCTATAATTTATTTATTTCTTAATAAGAACCCTACAAAAAACTAGGAATTTGAAATTGCTTCTTCAGGTGTTAAAATATATAACTGCTTTAATTAAAATTAAGTTTAGGGGGGTATTGAGAGCTGGAAACGCAAAACTATAAATAACTCCGCTAACATTGTAGCTGTACGAAAATGTTAAATAGATTAAATTGTAGGACATTACCTTATATTTAGAATAACCTCAGCAATCGATTTCGCTTATGATTAATCAGCTTATTAGCATACTTGCTTATAAAGCTGTTCTCAAATGCTGGCGCGCTGCGGCTCACTTCTCTTCTGGGCTTCTGTTTGAAGACCTGTTATGGTGAGATTCACGCTAAGGGACGAGGTTTGAACTTAAATTGTAACTTACCGACAAACTTTCTTTCATAATTTACTCCCTTAGTAGCTATATTTATTACATTATTGAATTGAATTTATACAAAATATTGTGAACATCGGATATTATTAATTAGGCCCGATGTTAAATCTATAACTCAAAATTCTAGAATATCATTTAGCTTTAGGATATCATGGAGATGGTCTCATTCCAGCAAATATTCCTTGATGACAACAAATTTGTCCATTTTGATAGCAAAATATGAATTGTCTGTATATTGTAGATGGTACTTTTTCCATTTTAAAATAAGAGCTAGCAAATGGAGAATTATTTGTATATTTACAGAAAATAAAGCACCTACATTTTACCAAAAAGATAAATTTATTAGAATTTTTAATAGCCAATTCAATCAAAAATACCTAAAATAAATGTAATTATTTAGACAATGTATTTTGATTAATAAACTAATGATTATAAGTGTTTGAAAATACATTAAAATATTGGTCCCTTGCATTTTAAAAACAACAAATTTATACTTGGTTTTTACCTTCTGATAAATAATTAAAGTTTTAAGTTTTAGTTGAAGGGTCAATTAAAATTACAGCACGAAATTCAAAGGAAATGATAATATACTATCGCTTTATTGGAAAGCGAAATAATTAATATAATACAGAGTTTCTTAATCCAACCAGGCTAGGTCACACCCTTTTGACCAGTTAGAATGAAAATATCTACTCCTTTAGCTTTTATATATGCGTATTATATATAAAGCACCGTTAAAAATAGTTTTTGATTGAATATATCATAGAGGATTTTAATTCCCAGGACTTCGGTCAATCATAATTAATTAACATTTGTAGTTTGAGGAGTGAATACCTCATACCGCTGGTTAAATGAGAAGCCAATCTTCTTAACAGTGTTTCAATTAAAACTCTTAACTCTTCGTTCGGTGACTCAAGCCTCCACGTTGAGAGATGCTAGACTCCTTACGGCGAGAGGACGTAGAGCGACTCCATTATTCTTCATTTGAACTTTAGCTTCATTGCTTTAAAATTTCAACACTTAGTATTCAAATCTGTCAAAAGTTGAAGAAGAAATATTCTTATATGTCAATTGCAGCATTCCTGAACTTGGTATACAAAACGATTTTGACAGGTGACCTTGGAACGGATCTTTTGTACTCCTATAAAAAGTTTTAGAGTATGATTTGAGTTTTACTATGGGTTAGGGAAGAAGACACACTGGCCCAATGGAAAGTTTACCATGGGGCTCGGGTTGGCCGTGCGAGTTAGGGCGTTGGTCCTAATCTCGCATGGCAGACCTAGAGTGGCGGGTTCGAATTCCGCCCTGGGCAGTAGAAATTTATTTAATGACGGACTCATTAAATAAACCCCTTGGGCCCACCCTGGCTAGAAAAATATTGTAACCTGTAGATAACCCGTCCCGATTAGCCTAGTAGCATAAAGTGGACGTAAAATAAAAAGTTTACGATGCGTCCTTTAGATAGAATGCCTCTAATAAGACCAATTCATTACCCAACTCCAATTCATATCTGGCTACCCTCCAACTTTACAATCTAGCAAGATAATAATAACTACTAATATTATGCAATACACACCATATTAGTAAGAATCTATTCTGAAACCATAAATTCCGATGCATTTGTTGATGTTAAAAATTTTGATTCGTTTCGCACTGTACATTAACATAATTTTACAACGTTCAGCAGTGAATACATTTTTTCCCTAAGTTAATGACAAAAGTTTTGATTCTGTTTACAAAAATTCTTACAAAAAGGCCCACTGTAAGAAATCTAAATTTGAATTGTATCTTTCACCTTCTGCTTTGTAATTGGCTCACAGCTAAGACAAAAAAAGTCCCTTTTTTTCTCTCTACTAGAAACCAAACTCCATTGTTTTATTGTCCCATTTGTCTTAAGTAAAAATTAAGTGTAATTTACTAAAAAAGAAAAATTTAAATGCTAATGAGTAATGACAATAATAATAAAAATAATTAATAACAATAATTTATTTAAAATAAACTAAAAATATATCAGCATATAACACAATCACTGCATGTAATATAAGGTTGTGAAGAAATTGAATCATCAGAGAAAAGCACTTTCCCTGTTTAACAATATTTTAGACTCATAAACTTCCTAGGAATTGTGGGCACGTGAAAAAAAATGCATTAAAAACAAATCACTTCAGGAGTTGAGATCTTGAAAATAAATCACACAGCAGCCGATATATTCCATGATAAATCCGCCAATAGATCACTAGTTCCTCTTATGTATAAAACGTAGTAAATATCAACCAAAGTTGAAGCAATTTGGTAGATAAGAGCATTACTAGGCTTGATCTAGTTATCGGCTAGGCCGCTGGTTAGCGTGGCGGCAACCCTCCTCTCCCGCCCCTTATCCATTTAGCCTGTAATTACGGAAAACTTACCAACCTATCGACAATCCACGCCATTCGTGGTTTATTAAAAGAAATTTATCAAGTAAAACGTTTTTTCTACAATTTTACGTATAAAATAAAAATCAAACTACTGAGTTATCAAATCCAAAATGAGTCCTCCCAAAGTAAAATTTATTCTTCTGCCAAATCACTCTCTCACCAAGAGTGCAAAGAGATGCGTTTCGTGTCCCGAGGGTTATCTTCCACAGTTTCAACACTTGCTGCTCGTACATAAATACTACCATAAAATAATCACTCCTATACCTATCTGAACATTGAAATCACCCAGCACAAGCTTAACGCCATAATAAAGGCATAGGATTCCATCTCTTCAGCCTCTGCAACTTCACCAGAGGAATGCACAGTTACTACAGAAGATATACTACAAAATCTTCCGTTTAATCTGATTCTGTAGTAAATACTGCTGTATTCTAACAGTGCATGCTTTTATACTTAAGGCATAGAATTCCATCTCTACCCCTTCCTTCTCTACAAGAGGAATGCACACTTATTAACGATATACTATAGAATATTTCGTTGGTACAGATACTACAGGGTCTGATTCTGTAGTAAATAATGCCGTACTCAAGTAGTGCATGCTTTCATACATTATCAGAATAATCCAACAAAACATGAATAATGCAGAAAGTAAACAAATACAAATATATTACTATAAAAAAAATATAAAAGGTTTTTTTAATAAGCGTTGTTAAGATATGGTTAAATTTGTAATTAAACGTAATTAAAGAATCTTCCTCTTAAATAGAACAATTTGTTATATTATTACGAAGTTCTCTGGTTGACGACCTATTATTTTAACCTTTTAATTATTTATTAACGTCCACTTTTTGCAACTATTGCTAATAGGGACGTGTTACCTACAGGCCGCCCATTTCTAGCCAGGGTGGGACTAAGGATTTTATTTAATGAATTCCGTCACTAAATAAATACCTTGCCCCGGCGGGAATTGAACTCGCCACTAGGTTTACCATTTGTGATTAAAGTCTACGCTTTAGCTCACATGGCTAACCTGAGCCCCGACGACCTATTTTATTTGAATACGTCCATACTAATAGCTGATAAATATTATTAGTATGATCGTTATAATCTCGCACGAAACTTGCCTAAAGGACACCTTATTACAGGTTCGAATTAATTTTACGTTTCTCAGAAATTAGTATTGATTCCTTTACCTTCATTGTTCTCTTCCGATGAACAACATTTGTGTCAAAAGACTTTGTAACAGTCCCGCCTAAACCTATATCACAGCAGCTTATGTTACCCCTGTTCGGAGGCCTAAAAACACTGCCACACTCAAACATGCACCTCCAGTCCTCCCTTCCCATCATATTTCTTTATTCTCATAATTTCTCCACTGACATCTCTAAGTTACTCGTCCACTTCTGAAATCAAGCACTCTAGAGATAGAAGAGACGATTAACTGGCTATTTCATGCCTGCTATTTCATGCCTGCTATTTCATGTATTGACTGAAGCTGATAATATGGTTCATGATTCTACCCAATCAACCTCAATAGTCCTTCAATGCCACTCCAACATTCCTGTATCGATTACGCCGGTAAACCCCTTTCAAGGTATAATAACCCTCAGTCCGAGTCTGTTCCAGTAATTGATTCAGTCTTTAAAAACACAAAACCCAGCAAGGGGTGAAAAAAAATCCAAGCGTTGAGATTGTGCTGAAACTGTAATAAAGAACAAATGCATTCCATCCTAACCTTACTCGTCGTTAATTTATTAATTAACTACCCGATCCCTTCTTAGTGAAATTTGGACTATATAATCCTTCAACGTAACAGAATCTTAGGTTAAGAATCTAAAATAACTGAGCTTTTGAACATGTAATATGCATCATTTGCTAAAGAGAACCACACTTTCATTAGATCATAGAGTTGCAGTACTTACTATTAAATGTAGTAAGCTCTCTCTCTTTTTTCCTGTAATGTTAATTAAAAATGTATAAATAAACTCTATGTGGTTTGAATTCTTCCTTTTAGGTATCAGAATTAGATGTAAAATATCATTAATCACTTCATATCTGGAGTATATTATGCCTTCCTCAAGTGGAAGAAATCCAGGAAGATAATAACTAATATTATGCAATACACACCATATTAGTAAAAATCTATTCTGAAATTATAAATTCCGATGCATTTTTTGATGTTAAACATTTCGCAGGCATATTTATACTTTTTTTCCAATTTCTATCTTTGACCATCCAAATATTTTCAAAAGGTGCCTTTCATTTAAGACCTTAGTCACTTTTTGGATTGGGACTATATATAGCTTAAACATTTATAGCTTTTGTGATTAATATTCACATGTAGAAATAATGTTGTGTTTTTATTTTTTATATTCTTGTTAAAGGATAATTCAAGGTGGTTTTGAAATCTGTCCAATGAAAAGGAGTGTAATAAGTTCAAAAAAGTATTAATGCAGGACTACGACTGTAACAAAGCAGAATGGCATGAATCATTATTGAATAAGTGAGTTCTGATTTCTTTGGTCTTGTTTTACTACATTTCTTTGATCTTGTTTTAAAATCTCTTACTATGTATTATATTACATAAATAAACATAAATTTAAACTAAATTACATGGAGCAGTATCAAAATAACATTGGAAACAATCAATAACAAAAGTAACTGTGTTACTATTAAGAAAATTTGTCCCGTCTATAAAATGAATTGACTTGAACTACTCATGTACATCCCAAGCAGTTTGGTATGCGTTTGAAATGTAAACAAACAGGTCTACCAACCTCTCACCGCAAAGAAAAACAATTACTGAAATATATCAGAATATAACATGTTAATTTTATTGAAAAATATTTACTTTATCTAGTACTGTAAACTATAATGAATCAGAATAATTTTCACCAGAACATATTTGTATGTATCTCGTATAATAATGGTCTCTTGAAAACAATATTTGGTATTTAAGCTTCGAATAGTGGTTCATTATATAACAGAGTATTGTTTGTGTGTTGTTTGTTGCATGAGTAGAAGTGGGGGTTTGCTCAGGACTGAAAACTGAAAAGTTCCAGTATCTTAGTTAATATTCGACATAGAGAATAAATGTATATAATAATATTTATATTAAATTTAATTTGCAATAAAATTGTTTCTATACAACGTTCGATCCGACGTATAGTAACGGAGATATTTCGAATTTTGGGAGTTGGTCCTCTCTAAACCCCTCCCCCTGGCACAATTTCAGCCGATAACAAACTTGATCTTTAATTTTGTATGAAACGTTTATATATCGAGTTTGGTAACGATCAAACAATAATTGCGACCGTTAGAGTGGTAACAGACAAATAAATAAATGAATAAATATATATATATATATATATATATACACAATTTTGAACAGACCTCATATTCGTCATCTCCTAAGTAGGATCGATGTACATTTGAAGAAAAATATTCGAAAATCGCGTCATGAGTACGACCTCAATAGCTGATTTCCCATAAAGGACCTCGTAGCTTTCCCCTAACCAAGATGGCTTTTGGCCATAGCATTGACTTGCCCCACATTTTGCATTAATCTCATCAAGGGACTCCCCTGGACAAGGGTGGTAGAACAAGCAACTCAACAACCCCAAGGGGAACATGTTGCCTGAAAAGAGAATGTTTGGGTATTGCCACTATTATTGATACGCTTATTATAAGTATCATTGTCATCTAAGGCTATAGTAGGGTCGTGTTAGTATTTATGACGAACCCAGTTTCCAAAAATAATTAGTGCATATAGTACGAAATAGCAACTAACTATTTCATGTATTATTGCTCAAAAATTTCTTTTTCCCGCACAATTAACATTGATATCTGTCTTGACAGTAGACTTCTACTTTGAAAAAGTCAAATAAGAATTTAAAGTTTTTAGCAGAAGTGTAAACATCGTTCTTTGTATTGACCATTAGGGGCATCGCAACCCTTTGATAGTTAAGAATCTCTAGGACTTCAGGCAAATAATCTGCAGTAAGTAGTTCGAGTTTAGGGAAAGCGATCTAACATTCAACACTCGGTGTGGTTGTACATCGGGAAAAGCGAAGAAAAAACTTGGAATGTCGTTTGATGCGGGTTATTCACCTGACATAGTAGCCGGCACTTCCTCGTCGGCCGACAATAAAATGCCTGCAGCAATTTATCTTCAACGGAAACTTGTTTAACACGCTCTGCGGGACTACACGATCTCTTTTTATTCCTCTCTACCCTTCCCATTTTATGTCATACAATTATCAAACAAACCAAGATTTGGCTTCGTTTGCCATCTCACTTTGAAATAGAATAGACAATATTCATTTACTTCCTAACATTTATATACTTTTAATGCATGAAAATGAATTGTGTGCAAACCAATGCTGCGTAATGCTATGCATTTTGTACCTAGTTGAAAGTTATATTTTTCCATATGAATAGTTTAACCTTGTATGGAAAAGATCAAATTATATATTATACAGAGAAGCATTCCACTATGATTCAATTATTCCAAATTATTTGATTTCCTTGCAATGTTTTTTCCTCAGAAGATAATGTATTCCACATAAGAGACACCTAACCCCAGTGGTTTCTTAAACCGTTTAAGGAAGAGAAATATTATTATAACATTCGAAGTATTGCACAGATTTTAATCAGTGATCATTCTAGTTTCCACAGCAAAGTAGGTCGATTTCTCGTATAACCCAGTAGTATTATTCAAAGAATGGCTTTCGAGGCTGAAAGGAGAGGAATGGGCAGGAGATTATTTGGTAATTTTAGTCGAAAAAATTAAATTGAACTTTTTTTAAAGGCATGTTTTCCTAAAAGGTTACAATAATACCTGTTAAACAAAGTGGAAACCAAAATGCGTTATATTCTGCTAAAAGTTTTAGAATGCTAAACATTACTGGTAAAATATAAAAAATCCAGAGTAGATGGAAGAAAATATCTAAGCGAATAATGGTCCCTATATATAATTACGAAATATTTTTCATATTTTTATGGCGATATTCATCACTTTCCTCTATGCAATCTTTATTACATAATTGCTCTACATGTGTACGGTACTTATGAAATAATGTATGTTGGGAAGAAAGCGTTTTTATTGGTTACCCTTGTCATTAAAAAATGAAGAATATTTAAATGCTGGGTCTCAGAAAGCTATAAGAAGGGCAATTGCGAAAATTATAGAGCTATAGTTGTATCTATGCCTCTATAGTAACTATTTGTTGGAGGTCAGTTGAGAGAACTGAAGCAATACTTGGATAGAAGATCTCACTTGTCTACCGAAAACAAACTAACAATATACAAGCTACTACTAAAACCAATATGGACATACGGAATAGAAGTGTGGGGTACAGCAAAACCTTCGAACATGAGACGCATCGAGACTTTCCAATCCAAAGTCCTGCGCACCATAGTAGATGCTCCATATTAATATACAAATCATACCCTCCACAAAGATCTTAATATACCATTTGAAAAGGACCTAATTACCTTAAGATTCAAAAACGTCTAAAGCAGGCTATCCAATCAACCTAATCCAGAAGTCCTAGGCCTTTCTAGTACCACTCACCCTTATTCCCCTCCACGACGCCTCAAGAGACAATGACCCAGATAGTGAAGTGATAACAGTGGCTATTTTCTTATAAAGTGCCATTCTTGCTTAGCTCTTGACTTCTTTGCCAGGCAGGGAGAGGCTGCTCATCTCATTGTGGTCAAGGGGTGTAGCTTCTTTCGAGAGTGATGGAAGACGATTGATGCATTTAAATGCAGACTGTAATATTCTTAATAAAATAAAATAATCAAATAAAGGAAGCAATACTTGGAGAGCACGGAAGTGTACCTCGCCCTGTATAATTGTTAAAAGGTCACACCACTGTTAGACAAATGCTTGAATAGGATTACGACTATGATGCTGACCTGTGACAACATACGTCAGGCTAAAATTTCCGAAGGCATTATAGTCTGCTAAAATGCCTATCAAGCTTTTCGAATTTCTGTTGTCACTTGTTGAAAACTATAAAATGCAATATCAACTGTAATGTTGAACCTTACCTTGCAGGTGGCGATCTGAAAACTAAATACAATCTAGAATGTTCGACGGGATCAGTTGCATCTATGTTCGGTACTTCAATGTAAGAGTCTCACCTGGAAAGCAAAAGTTCGTCACGCAGGGGCTGCGTAAACTAAGCAGATTTTCCATGTGAAGTTTTACAATATAGAAATTTTACGAGAGCCGAACAGTTGCGGAAACGGCCGAACTCGCTTTTGCCGGAAACTCACGACTAGAACCGAAGTTAACCGATCTTATCTCGTCCGCTACGTGCACACAATTAATAAAAATGCAAATATATCGATTAATATTCAAGATTCAGAATAAATGTATGTAACAATATTAATAGTAAATTTTATTTGCAATAAGATTGGTTCTATAAAAGTTTTCGATCCGACGTATAGTAACGGAGATATTTCGAATTTTCGAAAATCCCCCTCCCACTAGTCCGATTTCAGCCATTAACGAACTTGAACTTTATTTTTACATAAAACGTTTAAATGTCGAGTTTGGTAAAGATCAAGCAAAAATTCTAGCGGTCGCAATTCTAGCGTTAACAGACATATATATATATATATATATATATATATATATATATATATATATATATATATATAAATATAAGAATATTTTTGAAAATTGCTTCACGAGTACGACCTCAATAGCTGATTTCCCTCAAGGAAAACCTGCTAAAAGTCAGAACTTACGGAATGATTATCAAAGCAACATTTATGGCATGCCCTGAAGTGTCGACTTCCAGCAAGGATTCCAGAATAGCCCTCCTGATCCATGAGAGAAGAGCTCACTGTTAGATATTTGGAGATGTGAAAGTATACAAGACCACAATACAGAAAGCGGATCAGAGGCAATCCCAAAAGGTCACAGACTTCAATGATACGTGTTGAATAGTGAGTGAGCATTATGTGCTGTTTGCTATTTAGAATGACAGAATGCGCTGGTTAGGAGACTTCGAGACACGTTACCCAGAAAAATATTGTATGGCAAGCAAAGAGCTCAAACAGAGGTGGCTGGATCATCGGGAGGACTTGCGGAGGCTGGGGTACATAATTGGAGGATCCTAGCAGCAGACCGCTCCTAATGGTTTAAGATTTTGGTAGAGGCCAAGGTCCGTTCGTTTTAGTTATTGTAAAGTGGTCCTTGCACTTTTCAAATTCTTTTCGATTTTATTGATGGTAGGTGGGTTTTAATGTCTGCGAGTGAGAAAGTGTGAGTGTAACTGTCTAATTGATCTTTGAATAGTACATTTTAGTATGTTTGTTAAGCATGTTAATAATTATATCTGTAGTCTTTTTAATTAATGTGCTTTGCTCCATAAAAACAGAAGGTACTAAGAAAAATCTACAACATGAACAATTATGACGTATAGTGAATTTTGAAAAACTTTACTAACCACTCGTTATATATTCATTAAATGAACTTCGTTTCAGAAACTTTTAATGTCAGAAAGGACCAGGTCATGCTTACAGAAAATATCGATTGAGTAGTATTTAATGTGCAGCGTGACGAAAATATAGTCTTTTTCCTTAATACATATTTAAAGCTCTACACTTAAGTTCTTTAATTACAGCAAAATTTTCCCAGTTTACATCAACAACTAAATCATTACAAATTCAGAACATATACGTACTGAATATTTGGGATTGTACATGATATATAATTGACTGCTATGAAGACCTTTTTATTGTAAGAACTTTATAAATAGCCATTACTAGGATATTCGAATAATATTAAGATAAATGAAGTATTTGCCATAGAATAGATTCAACAATAAGATTCTAGATTGGAATAGACACCATTAATTATTTATAAATTGTTCGACAATAGACAAAAATAAAGAAGTCCGTCACGAAGGGGCTGCTAAACTAAGCAGATTTACGATTGCCACGTGAAGTTTTACAATAGAGAAATCTGCCTAATAACAACAGTAGTAGTAAGGAATCTATAAATCTATTCACGAGGGACGAACAGTTACGGAAACGGACGCCCTAGCTCTCGGCAGAAAGTCCCAAACATAGACGACTCCTGCCGACCACACACACAATACAAATGCAAATATCTCGCTTAATTTTCAAGATACAGAATAAATGTATAAAACAATATTTATAGTAAATTTAATTTGCAATAAGATTGGTTCTATAAAATGTTTTGATCCGACGTATCGGAGATAATTCGATTATCCCCCCTCTAAACCCCCCTCCCACTGGTCTGATTTCAGCCATTAACGAACTTGATCTGTCTTTTTGAAATATCCAGTTTGGTAGCGATCAAACAAAAATTGCGACCGCTAGAGCGTTAACAGACTATATATATATATATATAATATATATATATATATATATATATAATTTTGACCGGACCTCATTTTCGTCATCTTCTGGGTAGGATCGATGGGCATTTGAAGAAATTTTTCGAAAATCGCGTCATGAGCACGAACTCAATAGCTGATTTCCCTTGAGGGAAATCTGCTAAAAAAAATCAAATTTCGTGAGCTCTTTGTTATTAACGGTTTTGTGAAATGGCCAAAATATGTTTCAAAATTAATGTGTATAGTTGAATATTCTTTGTAAACTGATGAATTATAGTCTTAGGACAAGGGTTACGAAATAGAACAGCTGATTAGTTTCTATAAGAAAAATTATTAGGCTGTCAGATTTTGGAAATACACTTTATCTGTGCTGAGGTTAGAAAATCAGTTCTTCTTTAACAAAGGTAAATTGAATTAAAGTAAAACTCATGCAACACATCAATCCTACCAGTTCAAAAGAAGGAGCAGAGACATACTTGGACATGTCGTTTCTCTCTTAGATACATTACACAAAAGACAACGCCTAATAATTTTGACGAGCTATTCAAATTCTAGTGTTAGGACAGGATTGAAGGAAATACACATTTTGCGATAAGCTATACGATTTTCCAATAAGTTATAAGATATTCAGAAAAGCGAATAAATATTGGCAAGCAAGGCAATTTAAATAAAAAATTATCACACAGGGGCTGCATAAACGCAGATTCCCAAAGGTAGGAATGACCTACAGCTCTCTCTGAATTTATTTGGCAGTCCATAATTAAACAAATATTTTTGTTTTATCTTTGATTCTAATTTTCATAAAACTCTTTGATGATTACCCTAAATGTCACATAAAGGCTTAATCTATATCACAGAATGATGTCAATTACCTTGGTTTACAGCAGGCGCCACATGACTTTGACCTCCTATTGAATTAAATAAACCAAATTTTTTTTAAACCCTTTATTTAAAATGATTTCATTTGATACTAATATACGATATCTTCTTCCCAATGAATAGAATCAAAAAATTTCACAGAACATATAAAAAAGTAGTTCAATACAAATGTTTTGTTCATCTTTTTTAAATCTTCAAACCTGAACAGTTATTCATTTATTTAGCTTCTGAGTGGGAAAAAATTAAATATTGCTGAATTTAATACTTGATGATTTTGTAAAAAGCAGAAAGAAATATACTTCACTTGAATTACTAAGTGAGCAGATAACAAAAATTGATTCATTAGTTATTTAAATGTGTAAAACAGGGCTATATAGACCTCGAGCTATATGAGAACTGAATTCTTATTTAGAACCTGGGACCTCACGAACCTAGTAAAAGGTCAAATGAAAATTTCAAAGAAAAATATATCGCTTGTTTGGGTTCCTTCACATTTTGGTTTGCAAGGTAGTGAAATGACATATTTGGAAGCTCGTGGTGCTCACAGGGGCTGCGATAACTAAGCAGATTTCCAACGAGCGTCACGCATTTGCATTTGTCTCAAAACGTATAAGTTCAATGAGAACAATATTTGGTATTAGGCTTCAAATAAAGTGCTTAGTATAACATCCCATTGACATGAGAGGGATGGGGGTTTACTTAAGGCCAAAAACAAAAAATGCACATATGTCGATTAATAATAAAGATAGCGAAAAACGTACATAACAATAATTGTATAACATTACCTTTGCAATAAGATAGATTCTATCCAATTTTTCGATCCGACGCATAATAACGGAGATATTACGAATTTTCAAAATTTCCCCCTCTAAGCCCACCCCCTCCCACCTGTCCGATTTCAGCCGTCAACGAACGTGACATTTATTTTTATATAAAACGTTTAGATATCCACTTTGGTAACGAATAAACAAACATTACGACCGCTAGAGGGTTAACAGTCAAGTATATATATATATATATATATATATATATATATATATATATATATATATATATATATATATATAGACACACACACAATTTTGAACGGACCTCATTTTTGTCAACTCCTAGGTAGGATCGATGGACATTTGAGGAAAATATACACTGTACTGTTGAATTCGGATGAGAGGGAATTACTTTATTACATTTGACCGAAGTCGAATAACCCCCCCCCCCACCTAAAGTTATTGACACTTCAAAGATGAAATATTAGATTTGCACCACTGATTAATAGCTGTCTGTAAATGTTAGAATCGATCAAAGTTTCTGAACTGTGTATGATCGGTGGCAAACAAATACCCTACTACGCTTTTCTAGACATTTGTTTTTTACATATATTGTTTGTTAAACCTAAATCAACTCAAGGTTTATTAAGTGCTTTGCATTTTGAAATCAATTTTAGGCAAATGATTCGTCTTCTAAGTTTTAATGGAGTTTTTCAGTTTCAACATGGGTATTCTCCAGAGCTAGTTCCAAACACTCCACTTGCTCTTTTTAGTCGTATATGGCTTATTCTGTCCCATATTTAAAGCATTATTAATAAAGTAATTGGTCTTGTGAACAGGTAAACCTCATTTTCAATTAACTGAACAAGGGAATAGGAGGCCACAAGGACATGCAGTGGTTTCCCATTTCCTTCTGCATCAGACCATCCGGCAATAAAGGCATCATGAGAAAAATTCCATTAGCACCAGTAAAAGCTATGAATGGAGAAAATTCGATTAAAGGCAGGAATTGATAGATAGCCACCCCTCGGTAGCCTGTAGCCTGCGTAAGCTGGCTAATGATAGGAATTAGCTAGTGTAATAAGTACACAGACATTTATTTAGACAAGGAGGGGAATATGTGTTTGAAAGTGTGTGTGTGCGCGCGTGTACGCATGCGTGCGTACGTGTGTGTGTGTATGCGTGCGTGCGTGTGTGTGCGTGTGCGTGTGTGTGTATTAATTACGAGTTGGTCACGCACTCCTGATTAGGGTATCAGGGGTACAGCAGCATTGAGGAGCTCCAACTTTGCTTCTCAAGACTTTACTGTCGTGAGGGTTAGTTTCTTCCTCCCGTAGTGGGGTAAGTTTGTTATCTGTGGGAAACACTGGAATCTCTCAATCGTCACGGAATCAAAGAAGAAAAGGAAAAAGTTCATTCATTCATACAGTACATGCGTGGCTTCACGTCATTTTCATAAGGAACTTGATCTATACTTCTACATGAATCACTTAAACCAAGTTTCGTCAAACGTCAAATGAAAATTGCCAGTTCTAGAGCGGTGATGGGTAAATATATACACACACACACACACACACACACAATTTTGAACGGACCTCATTTTCGTAAAATCCTAGGTAGGATCGATGGACATTTGAGGAAATTTTCGCGTCATGAGTACGACCTCAATAGCTTATTTCCCTTAAGGGAAATCTGCTAAAACGACGGTAACCTACGTCTCCTCAGAGGATTGGAAACTATAGTTTAAAAAACTTATATTTCAAAGGTGGAAGTGAGACTGGTCCTTAAATGTATTAAAGTAATGATCCTTGAACCAAGTTTGGAAACGATGAAGAAGACAGGCTTAACTTTCTTAAAGGAATCTCATTTCTTACAGATAATGTAGATCCGCCTACTACTAGTAACTTAATAGCAGATGCGGTATAATGTAATATATAAATATCCTTTATCGTGAATATATTAGCTTTCAAGATCCAATACTCATACACCTTACCTTGTCTTGGTTGATCATCGATCGAAGTCACTTCTGAAAAATTCGTTCTTTTCTTAATTTGGGCCCCTAAATGAGGAGGGGTGACCTTGTTTTGTTCCACAGTCAGATAATGTAACGCTGAACTGTACTAAGTGCTTACTAAAAATACTAATATTTAATTTGTAAAGCATGAGTGAATGTTTAGCAGTAAGCTCATTTTGAATAATTTCCCGAAGTGTGGATGTTAATGCATATTACACTATACAATAAAGATGGAAGATTATTATAAAAAATTATATTACTTCCCATGTTCGACTAAATACTAATGATCTTCATTCTACTTATGGGTTGTAGGTTTATTTTGTTATCGATTATTGTCCGTCCATAACCAATTTTGATGTCATTCTTAAAGTATCTTAGTTTTAATTGCGTTTTGTGTGTCCGCTGATGGTAGTAGATGAATGTCAATATTCAAGTTTTAGCAGTGAGTTTGACCTCATTGTCAACTTCAGTGCTTCGTCCGATGTTACGGAATAGCTGCACCATTGTTATGCGAGTTCGTAGTTTATAACAATGTTCAAAATTGTTGCTTATAACAAGATGAGTACTATAGACGTTTTCGAAGCAGAGGTACTTAATCTACTATTCGTCAGTGAAACCTGTAGATTTTGAAAGTGTTTTAATCTCACCTATAGTGATAAGTAAAGCGAAGTTAATACTTGTTTTGTTAATGAGTTTAGGAGCAGCCGTACGGAAGTCCGCCATGGATCCGTCCGTGAAAGAGCACTGTACGTCTAGGTTATTTCCAGTAATTGATTATACACTGTACTGTTGAATTCGGATGAAAGGGAATTATTATATTACATTTGGCCGAATTCGAATAAACACCCAACTAAAGTTATTTACACTTCAAATATGAAATATCAGATTTGCACCTGTGAATAATAATAATAATAAAGTATGTTTATTTTGAAATTTGAAATAATTTACAAGTTAAATATACAATTAAGTTATCATAATAATATCTTTCCTTATTCTATATATAACATACGTAAACATGGACTCACTAAATTATTAATCAGAATGATTGATTATTGCTACTAGATATATAAACATAACATTAACATAATATTACAATATTCTAAATAAAACAAATAATCTTTAATAATAATTCTATCTTTAAAAAACAACAACAAAAAATAAACTAATTATTAATATTTATTTACAAAGAAAAAGAAATAATAAATAGAAAAACTTATCCATCTACTAACTTAGCCCTGTGAATAATAGGAGTCTGAAAATGGTTAGAATAGTTAAAAATTTCTGAACTACGTATGATCAGTGGCATTTGTTTACTAAGCTTTTCTATGCATTTTTTTAACATATATTTTTTTGTTAAACATATATCAACGCAAGGTTTATTAAGTGCTTTGCATTGTAAAATAAATTTTAGACAAATGAATCGTCTTCTAAGTTTTAATGCAGTTTTTTTTCAGTTTCAACATGGGCATTCTACAGGGCTAGTTCAGAAAACTCCACTTGCTATTCTTAGTCGAGTAAGGCGTATTGTGTCCCATATTTTAAGCATTTTAGAGCTGAACGATAAAATAGAAATTCATCCATTGTCCGCTAAAGTTCAGGTGTAAGAACTATAAAAAAAACATCATTCAACATCTCTCGATATCCCATTTTAGTTACTCCAGATTACAAAGAAGTTCAAGCTCTTATTCCACGTTTACGAGAATCTTTTTTAACTTAGGAGTTCCCATCAGTTTTCTGTCAAACGTTAGCCTTGAGAACATAACTTCGTCTAAGCGTTTATCGTAATAATGTTAAATATCATTAGCGGCAGCTCGTCATTTCTCATTCCTTTGAAGATGGTTTGTTTAGTTTTCTCTCTAGAGATTTAGAACAGGCGAATGAGCACCATTTTAGAAATTGATAGAGAGGTAAGATTCTGTGCCAGTGGTTGTGATTAGCCGTAGGTGCATAAAGTGGAAGTAAATAAATAAAAGAAAATAAATATTATTTTTCGATTGTATATACATTAGGTGAATCAAATGAAAACCTTAAAAGTGCTGAGAAAGTTATGCTCAACTTTTAAGGTTTTCATTTGATTCACCCTCGTACAATTATAAATATATAGTATTTAAAGGCTCCACCTGGTAATTATTCTTGTGAAGGTAAACCTAATTTTCACGTGGCTGAATAAGTGAATAAGAAGAACAGGCAGTGATTTCCCATTGCCTTCTGCATCAGACCATCCAGCAATAAAGGCATCATGAGGAAAATTCCGTTCACACCAGTAAAAGCCATGATTGGAGAAAATTCGATTAAAGGTAGGAATTATTAGATAGCCACCTCTCCGTAGCCTGTAGCCTGCATAATAGATTATATAGATAATACTGATTCTTGATAGGCATTAGCTAGCATGAGTATGCAGACTCCAACTTTAAACTATACCCTCCACTCTAACCCCACTGAGAATTTAGTTAGACTAGGAGGAGGTTAGGGGTGGTTCCTAATATTAATTACGAGTTGGTCACGCACTCCTGATTAGGGTATCAGGGGTACAGCAGCATTGAGGAGCTCCAACTTAGCGTCTCAAGACATTTACTGTCGTGAGGGTTAGTTTCTTCCTCCCAAGGGGTAAGTTTGTTATCTGACGGAAACACAGGAATTTCTGAAAACTTTGCTTTGGTAAAAGAAATTGTAGCAACCCCCCACCCACAACATCAAATCATATTGAATTTAAACACATATTATCTTCTCTTATAGAGACATACTCAAGTGACGTATAATTGTTTTGGATAGTACATAGTCATTCCAATATCGTCAACATATCGGAAGAAATAAAATAATACAGACCACAATTCAAGATTTTTATTCCGCATAATTTCCCCTATCAGAAGTTGTGCTAATTCAGCATGACATTGTTTAAATAATACATTTTACAAATTAAATGGGTGCTTAGGATGGCCGTGTGGGATATTAGAGCGTTGGTCTTAATCTCATATTGCAAACCTAAAGTGGTGGGTTCGATTCCAATGGGCAGTAGAAATTTATTTAGTGACGGACTCATTAAATAAATTCCCAAGTCCCACCCAGGCTAGAAAAGGGTGGTAACCTGTAGATAACCCATCCCAATTAGCCAAAGTAGCATAGAGTGGACGTAAATAAATAAATACAATTAAATAATCGAAATGCCCTAATAGAGTTGAAGTGTTCTTGAAATTCCATCATAAAAATGCAATAGCTGATTCCTTACGGAAGACTAGGTAATAATTAAAATGTGTTCACGCTCACCTAATTATAGTATCACGGCTACAGGTGCATAAAGGAGCTCCCATTCAGTTCTCAATATCTTACTGTTGAGAGGATTTTACTTCAAATGTCCATCGATACTACCTAGTAGATGACGAAAATGAGGTCCGTTCAAATTATATATATATATATATATATATATATATATATATATATAAATTTGTCAGTTACCGCTCTAGCAGTCGCAATATTTGTTTTATCGTTACCAAAGTCGATATATTATCGTTTTATGTAAAAATGAAAAATCAAGTTCGTTAACGGCTAAAATCCGACCAGTGGGAGAGGGGTTTATAGGTAAAGAATTTTGAAAATTTGAAATATCTCTGTTATTAAAATTGAATCGAAAATGTTTATATATCTCATCTTATTGCAAATGTAATGTTCTATAAGTGTTGTTCTATACATATTTTCTGTATCATGAATATTAACACAGATATATGGAGATTTTAGTTTTTCGCTTTGAATTAACCAAAACTCCTACTTATGTCATATTAACGATAAGCTGTTATATCATGAACCACTTCGCTCCAAGGTTAAATACCAAATATGGTTTTCATTGGACAACACATTGTAATTTGTAGACTCTTACGGAAGACCAGGTAATAATTATAACGTGTTCACGCCCACCTAATTATAGTACCAGGGGTACAGGTGCATAAAGGAGCTCCCATTCAGCTCTCAATACCTTACTGTCGAGAGGGTTAGTTTCGTCCTCCCGTGCTGGAGGGTAAGTTTGTTGTATCTGCAGGTCAACCTCCTAATCTTCACAAAATCAAACAAGAAAGGGGGGAAAATCATTCTTGAAGCAGATGCTTCTGGCCCCATTCCAACCACAGTCAACACTTAATGTATAATTTTACATGAAACATTTAAACCGGGTTAGGTCACGATCAAAAGAAAATTGCCACCACTGCAGCTAGAGAGAGTTTCCTATGCCATGAACCGCTTCGCTCCAAGGTCAAATACCTAAAATAGCTTTCATTGAACTTTTACGTTGTGGGATACATGCAAATATGTTGTAATAATGTCATCAAATAAGAGTATTATTTCGCGCATTTTTGTTTCCAGCCTTTAGTACCCCCCCCCCTCTTCTACTCCTGGGTTCTTATTTACATAGAAATGTAGATCACAAATGTGTTATACCAGCACGTGTGAAATTTGATTAGTTTACGCAGATCCAGCGAGATGGACTCAGTATTTATTTATGATTGCCTCCTACAGTTAGCAATATGAAAAAAAAAAGAAACAGTGCATGCACTGTATGAAAGAGTTTCTTCCTTCCCTTGTTTGACTGTTAGGATCATGGTTTCCGGTATGAATGCAGACACAAAAAGTCTGTCACGCAGGGGCTGCGTAAACTAAGCAGATTTCCCTCGTGATGTTTAACAATAGATAAATCTATTTAACTCAATAGCACCGTCAGTCAACATCAAGTAAATAAATACAAACGATAATAAGAAACCTCCAGACAGGAAAGCCTGAAACGTAAACAAACAGGTGTGCCAACATCTCACAGGAAAGAAAAACAATTACTGAAATATATCAGAATACAACATATTAATTTTATTGAAAACTATTTACTATATCTAAAATTGTAATTTATAATGGATCAGAATAAATTTTATCTCAATCAATCAAATTTTAGTAGTCCAAGAACTTAAGAAGGAGGGGGGGGGGGGGTCACCATAACAAATTTGCATTTCTCTAGTATAATCAAAATCTCTGGAAAAGAATATTTGGAAATTAAGCTCCGACTAATGTGGTTTATTATATCACAGAGTATTGTTTCTGTAACACGAGTAGAAGTGGGGGTTTACTCAAGGCTAAAAACTGAAGAATGCAAATATCTCGTTTAGTATTTAAGATAGAGAATAAATGTATAACAATATTTATAGTACTAAGATTCATTCAATACGCTTTTTCGATCCGACTAATAGTAATGGAGATATTTCGAATTTTCAAAATTATGCCCCTCTAAACCCCCCTCCCCCTGGACCGATTTCAACCGTTAACGAATTTGATCTGTCTTTTTACATAGCATGTTTAAATATCGAGTTTGGTAACAATCAAACGAAAATTGCAACCTCTAGAGAGTTAACAGACAAAAATATATATATAAATATATATATATATATATATATATATATATATATATATAAAATTTTGAACGGACCTCATTTTCATCATCTCCTGGGTAGGATCGATGGGCATTTGAAGACATTTTTCGAAAATCGCGTCATGAGTACGACCTCAATAGCTGATTTCCCTTAAGGGAAATATGCTAAAACAGAAAAAGGAAATTAACCCTCACGGCAGTAAAGTCTTACGAATTATTCGCCTAATCCCCATCATTAGTCCGTTTTACGGGCTATGTAGGGATGGCATTTAACAATTGGAATCTCCACTATCACGTGGTCTATAGATATTACGACCTTAACCACCAACTCTACAGGAGGAGGAAACTCTCTCTAGCTCTATGGTGAAAATTTTCTTTTGATCGTGATCAATCACGGTTTAAGTGTTTCATAAAATTATAGATTAAGTTCGCTGTGGTTGAAATGTGACAAGAAGCATCTCCTTCATGAATGATTTTTGTTCCTTTCTTGTTTGATTTTGTGAAGATTAGGAGGTTGACCTGCAGATACAGCAAACTTACCCTCCAGCACGGGAGGAAGAAACTAACCCTCTTGAAAGTAAGGTATTGAGAACTGAATGGGAGCTCCTTTAAGCACCTGTACCCCTGGTACTATAATTAGGTGGGCGTGAACACGTTGTAATTATTACCTAGTCTTCCCGTAAGGTAATAATTACAATAACAATGCGTTTTTCAATGAAAACCATATTTGGTATTTAACCTTGGTAAATAAATAAATAAATGCATACGCTTTGGTGCGAAGTGGTTCATGATATAACAGCTTATCGTTAATATGACATGAGCAGGAGTTGAGGTTTATTCAAAGGCAAAAACTAATAACTCCATATTTCTCGGTTATTATTCATGATACAGAAAATATGTATAGAACAACACTTATAGAAGATTACATTTGCAATAAGTTGAGATATATACGTTTTTTCGATTCAATATTAATAACAGAGAGATTTCGAATGTTCAAATTTCTCCTACTGTTCCGATTTTAGCCGTTGACGAACTTGAACTTTCATTTTTACATAAAACGATTATATATCGAGTTTGGTAACGATAAAAAAATATTGCGACTGCTAGAGCGGTAAATGATATATATATATATATATATATATATATATATATATATATATATATATATATATATATATATATAAGATTTGAACGGACCTCATTTTCGTCATCTATTAGGTAGGAGCGATGGGCATTTGAAGTAATGTTTCGAAAATCGCGTCATTAAGACAACCTGAATAGCTGCATTCCCTGAAGGGAAATCTGCTAAAATTCGGTCTCAAAGGTGTTGAGTAAACGAAGCAGATTTTCCACTTGCTGAATGTTACGCAGTTAGCCTAATTCCCTATTCTATTCTCTATTTATCCCATTAATAACAGTTCTTCCTCAGAGTAAGATTTTTAATGATATACTAGCTTTAACTGAAAATCACACGAATTTCAGATAAGATCAATTTATAGCTGAAATGTAAAAAATATATATAACTAGTAAAAAAAAATCGATGTAATAAAAATTGTACAATATTATATTTTTAATAACATAATTTATAAATCATTATTAGATTTGACACATAATAAGAAGATATATGCAATTTATTATTTTCCTACTTCTCAAAACACTCTCTCCTTCCGGTCCGTTAAAAAATATACGTGACCTTATCATTAAATAAGGCTTTCTATGATATATAAGGCATGTTCTGATTTGTAGAAAGTTAAATTTGTAAAATGAATGACTAGTTACGTTACATTCGATCTAAACATATTTGGAAATTTTATTTTAATTAGCTTTAATTGTAATTAGAGCCCTCAAATGCCTCTTTCCTGGTCCGATTTGAGCCTTCCTTTTGTTTTACACAAAACACTGAACCCAGTTTGGTCACAAAGAAATGACCACTGGTAGAGCGATAACTCCAATATATATATATATATATATATATATATATATATATATATATATATATATATATATATATATATATAATTCTACTGTGCGTGAGTATGTCCTCCTAAACGGCTGGACCGATTTGAATGATTTTTTTTTTATGCGTTTGGGTAACGCTCTGGATGGTTTAGATTCACAAATCAGATTATTATTTCTTATGCAGATGGAGTGGGGGTTGTAAGGGAGGCCTAAAATTAAAAATAGCGATATTTCGTTTCCTATGGGTTTTTCGGCAAATATGCGCAGATAAATGATGTTTATTTTGTTATTTAGAGTAAATTTTGTTATATTCACTTTTGTCGTATAACAAAGTATAATCGAGATATATTGAAGTAGCTTTTGTTTTAAACATAATATTATCAAATTTAATATCCTAATCGCTTGAAATATCATTCGGGACAACGTCTGCCGGGTCCGCTAGTATATATATATAAATACACACACACGCACACACACGCACGCACGCACACACAAATGCACGCACGCGCACACACACACACACAAACATACATAAACAAACACACACACACACACACAAATGGACAATTTCGCTTTCTCTTGGGCAAAATCGATGGACAAATGAAGCCAAACAAGTGCTGACAATTTTTCGGAAATCGCATCATAAGATCAAAGTCCGTCACGCAGGGGCTGCGTAAACTAAGCAGATTTCCCACGTGAAGTTTTACAGTAGAAAAATCTGCCTAATAACACCTGTACTAGTAAGAAACCTCTAAACCTATTCACGAGGAATAAATAGTTAAGGAAACGGCCGCCAGAGCTCTCGGCTGAAAGTCCGAACATAGCCGAATCCTGGCGACAACGCACAGAATACAAATGCAAATATCTCGGTTAATATTCAAGATACAGAATAAATGCATAGAACAATATTTATAGTAAATTTAATTTGCAATAAGATTGGTTCTATACAATTATTCGATCCGATGCATAATAACGGAGATATTTCGAATGTTTGAAAACCCCCCTTAAACCCCCCCCCTCCCACTGGTCCGATTTCAGCCGTTAACGAACTTGATCTTCCTTTTTACATAAAACGATTAAATACCGAGTTTGGTGAAGATTAAACAAAAATTGCGACCGCTAGAGTGTTAACAGACAATATATATATAGATATATATAGTTTTGAAGGGGCCTCATTTTCGTCATCTCCTGGGTAGGATCGATGGACATTTGAAGAAATTTTTCGAAAATCGCGTCATGAGTACGACCTCAATAGCTGATTTCCCTTAAGAGAAATCTGCTAAAACTTCATTAGATCATTTATTTCCCTTAATGAAATCTTTTGAGTAATTAATTGTGTTGGTCGCGGTTACCCGATTATGGCATGAGGGTTGCAGGTGCACTGAGGAGCTTCCCTTCTGTTCCCAAGACCTTCCAGTCGTGTGGGTTAGTTTCTTCCTTCTGTACCGGAGGGTAAGTTTGTTGTCTCCACATCGCCCGTAAAACTGACTAATGATCCATTAGCCTACAAAATACAAAGCGCAGCATTAATTAATCATTTGAAACGCTTATCTGTGTTTGGTATCAAGAGTACAGGGGGTTGCAGAGCACATTTAATAAGAGAACTCACTGTTTTAGCAGATATCCCTTGAGGGAAATATAACAATAGATAATAGATATATAATAATAGATTATATTTTATATATATATATATATATATATATATATATATATATATATATATATATATATATTTGACTGTTAGCACTCTAGTGGTCGCAATTTTTGTTTGGCAGTAACCAAACTCGATATATAAGTGTTTCATGCAAAACTAAAGGCCAATTTCGTTAATGCTTGAAATCGGACCAGTTTGAGGGGGGGGGGGTAAGCGGAGTGGAATTTCTAGAACTAAATTACCTCCGTTATTATACGTTGGGTATAAAAATTGTTAGAGAACGAATCTTATTACAAATTAAATGTACTTATATAGATTAGATAATATTCTTATACAGATTTATTCTCTTTCTTTTATACTCACCATGATATTTGCAATTTTTAGCTTTCAGCCTTCAGTAAACATCCACTCCCTACTTATGTCAGTAATACTCAGTTTTATGACGAACCACTTTATTATAAGCTTAAATACGATATTTGTTTTCAAGAGACTTTTATTATGCGAGATACGTGCAAATTCCTTATGCGATGACGTTATGAATTAAGATTTTACGTTCTAGTTTCGAAAATGTTTATTTGATAGTTAACATTTAACTGTTTCAGCCAACACTAAATATTATATTTGTGATTGAAAAAAAAATCGGACACGTAATAGTGAGGATATAGAGGTCGGAGGGGGGGGGGATTCGAAAATTTAAAATATTTCCGTTATTTAAAGTAGGATATTAAAGTGTTATAGGACCAATCTTGTTAAACTATTGATGATTTGCAATTGTTGTACTATGCATTTTTCGTAACTCGTAAGTGTTAAGCGAGTTATTCGTGCAATCTTATTTTCAGCCTTCAGTGACGAGCCCCCCCCCAGTGCCTTCTGCTCATCGGTTTTTTTTTTTTCACAGATATAGGGAATATGTTTATGATGATATCACAAATGTATTATACCAGCACATGGGAAATCTGCTTAGTTTACGCAGCCCCAGCTTGATGGACTTTTGAGTGTCAATGTACTCATCTACCATTCCTAACTGGGTATGCAGCTAATTTATAATAGCTATATCTACGCAATTGTGATTCGGATTGAAAGATGGTAGGTAATCAATCTACTCCGAAGTGTAATGTCCTACTTTTAGCATTTTTCCCTTAAGGGAAATCTGCTATTGAGGTTGTACTCGTGACGGAATTTGCGAAATTTTTCTTCAAATGTCCATCGATCCTACCCAGGAGATGACGAAAATGATGTCCGTTCAAAACTCTATATATATATATATATATTTGTCTGTTACCGCTCTAGCGGTCGCAATTTTTGTTTGATCGTTACCAAATTCGATATTTAGTCGTTTTATGTAAAAAGAAAGATCAAGTTCGTTAACGGCTGAAATCGGACCAGTGAGAGGGGGGGTTTAGAGGGGAGGATTTTCGAAAATTCGAAATATCTCCGTTACTATACGTTGGACCGAAAAATTGTACAGAATCAATTTTATCGAAAATTAAATTTACTATAAATATTGTTATATACATTTATTCTCTATCTTGAATATTAACCGAGATATTTGCATTTGTATTCTGCGTGTGGTCACCAGTAGGCTATGTTCGGACTTTCCGCAGAGAGCTCTGGCGGCCGTTTCCATAACTATTCGTCCCTCGTGAATAGGTTTAGAGGTTAGGTTAACTGTTTTTTGGGGCTAGAAACTACTTGGTTATTACGCCCTAAATAATGTTTTAGGTTTAGAGGTTTCTTACTACTACAGTTGTTATTAGGCAGATTTCTCTATTGTAAAACTTCACGTTGGAAATCTGCTTAGTTTACGCAGCGCCTGCGTGACGGACTTTTGTTGGTCTATGTAGGTTTTCTTTGACTCTAATAGTAATCGAGCTATTTTATTTTTTTTTACTTTCCACACTTTAGTAAACACCCATTTCTCAGTACGACATTCACTTAAAGTAATTGCATGAATGAATATCACGTGTCTAGCATAAATTTCAAGACCAGTTTACTCAGGCTTCTCGTTACGGGGTAAATAGAAAATAAATTGTGGGACGAAGTCATAAGCCTAATATTCCAACAGGTTAGAAATCAGATGCGTGTACCTGACACCAGCGTGACGGACTTATCCTTGTTAATAATCTCATGACATAAACCTTTTGCTCCAACGATGTTGTACCTCAGTGTCGATGTTTTTATTGAAAAACATTTTGACCAAATTTGAGACATTTTATAATCAAATAGAAATATTAATTTCTTTTTATTCGTACTTCTTTTAAATCATACATTCTTTTATTCTAATATTAACACATACAGAAAACTCCTGCTGCATCACTAGCGAAGCGTTGGTAAATTATAAAAACATGACATGGACCATGAATGTCTACGAGAGAGTTTTTGTAAACACAGTTTTTGAACTGAAACTACAAGTTATGATTTTTTTTTTACTAATTTCATTATCGATATTTCGATATGTGACAAATAGGCTCTTAGCACTAATATATTATTTCCGTACCCTAGAAAAATTTAAAATTTTGTAATTAATGCCCAAAAGAAATTTATAAATTTAATTATTTGTAATTACAAAACACTTTTGTTTTGTTCTGATAGCTTTCAAATTTCATATAAAAAATAACTAACAAGGATACTTACTAATGGAGGAGGCATAAAAAAACTAACAATTATATATTTTTAACCATACGTATTTACATTAAATGATATAAAATGTATTTAGTTCTGGTCTCAAACAATTAAAAACTGTTAATACAACAAATATTAATGTACTAAACAAAAAATAACAATTCTTCAAGGAAATGAAACTCTAAGTAGAGGGGTTTCCTCTAGATATACAAGAAAGATTTTTTTTGGGTAGAGGTTTCAAACATTCTCAGATTTCTTGGAAATGTACCTACTTGAGCAATTGAATGTCGTATTTCTCAGCAATTCAAGCAGAAGGGCCTTCTAAACATGAAGGTAAGTTATTCTCCTTAAAAATAGCTAAGGCAGCTTCCTAATCTAAACTATATATAAAAAGTACTTTTATCTTTCATTTTCACGACTTTGTTATATTTTTATAATTTAGCTATAATTAAGGGGGGCGTCCTAAGTCCTTTCTTATTCCTTACCTATACTGCCGACTTCCAATCACATCCCGAAACTTCCCTTCTCACGTATGCAGATGATACTGCAATCTTGACGTCCAACTCAGACCCAAATATGGCATCCGCGTCTTTACTAGGACACCTAACTTTGCTAGAATCCTGGCTGACTCAATGGAGGATGAAGGTAAACAGCAGCAAATCAAGCCATGTAATATTTACCCTCCGACGTTCCATTTGCCCTCCAGTTACACTCAATAGCGCACTAATTCCTCAAAAACCACAATTTAGGTATCTAGGACTCACATTATACAAGTGAATAACTTGGAAACCCCACATCACATTAAAAAGACAAGAAGTGAATCGACAGTGTAGACTTCTACTAAGACTACTTGACAACAGATCTAAACTATCACTACACAACAAATGACTGATTTATACGACAGTACTCGGACCAATATGGACATACGGACTTGAACTTTGGGGTTCCACTAAACGTTCAAAGTCCTACAAAATCCAAACCCTCCAATCCAGAATACTCCGCAAAACTAGAGGTTCCCCATTTTACGTATCCAATTTAACTCTCCATAACGACCTCAACATTCCTTTATCCCGCCAAATCCCGATATCAGAAATTTCATGCTCTCCTTCCCGCACATCCTAATCCTTTAGTCGAATCACTTTCATCTAACCATATTCCAGAAAACCCAAGGCGACGTCTGAAGCGTTAGTGGCCAGGAGATTTTCTCGTGTAGTGCACAGTATAACTCCTTATAATACAATAATGTTCCCCCCATTGTGGGTATTGTCAATGGACAACTTCCCAACTCGAGTCAATAATCAAGCCATTCTTATTATCATTTATATTATTTGCTTGTAATATTTAAATATGTTGTTGCAAATAAACGAATAAATATTAAAAAAAAAAAAAGCTATATTATGTAAGTCAACTTCAAAATTCTCATGACTTATGGAAAATCCTGGTTCATCTCTCCAAAATTTTGTAATTATTGTAAATGTGTTAACTTTCGTTGGCGGGTTGAAGTAAAACTGGTTTTCTGGGGAAATATGATGACTGTATTAACATAAGCACTAAATAATACGTTGTTCATTGCATAGTTAAAATCCCCTTTCTATTCAGTCATTTGCTTGTTATTCCCTTGAAGTGTGTGTTTGGATCAAGCTTATTTACAGAAACCTCTTTAACCATAGACATCGTATCTCATCAAAACCAGAGGATGAAAATTAAGCCCGATGAAATTTTACGTCTAGAGAATAAAGTTAAATTATTCTGGCAGGACTATTTGTTTTCTTCTGACTACGAATTGTTCAAGTGGCATTGGAAATCAATGAAGAATGCTTACGTTACAAGCATTTTTTTCCGATTCCGTGAAGATAGAACGAATTTTAGGGGGCGATATAATCGAATTAGTCTTTCCTATAATTTGACTTCATAATTTGGATTTTTAACAATGATAAAATGTAGTCGATTATTGAGTTTGGCTAATGGGACAAGCGAGGAGTGGACACGGTCTCGGGTAGAAGTAAGGTTCTTGTCCAAACCAAGTCCCAGCAGCGGTAGAGTGTGCAGCCAGCTAATTGCGTTAGGCCGTGATAACGTGGTTAGCCAGGGACAAAGTATGCCCTCTCAGGCCTCCCACTGCTGACAATTGCTTTTGTCAACCCCCGCCCCCACCACCAGCCAACCGATAATTAGCTCTCTGTAACCTAATTCGGCTAAAGGCTCCGATAAGCTAATCCGACCGTCCTAATCTTTGTTTCACTGCCCACCCCTCTCCACAGAATCTAAGAATGCCTACAACCTTTTTAAAAATAGGGAAATTCCTTTATAAGATCGTTTCCTTCTGCCCCCACCAATTAAAAGTGTACTCACTTCAGACTCCAATGGTAACAGATCTACATCAAACTTTGAAATATGTCATTTGGATATTCGCTTACAAAAATATACAGTGTCCCAGATAAAAACGGGGCTCTCGAAATATTGTCAAGGTCGCATTTCAGGATACACGAGTTCGTGATTTTTTACCTAGTTAGAGAATGAAAGTTTCTTGAGTGATGAATGGACTGGCTACTAGACCATCTCAAATCACATGCTTTGTCTTGTTTCTATTTTTGAAACATTTTTTAATAATACCAATCAATTCTTTAATGTAATAAGTGCACAATCTGTTTTATATTAATATGAGATTTTTTTTTCTAATACAAATAGTCAGGTTATATTAACTACAATTTAAACGATTTTTTTTGTTTTATTACAAGTGAATAATTATAAGAGCAAAAAATACGTTTCTGCATTGTAAATATTCATGTCAGTATGAAACTCATCTTTATAAGAACAAAACTACAACCGATTTCTTAACTTACTCTGCATATCATCTCAACTTCTTTATAGTCATAGCTTCATTATTTATTGTCGTATTCAAGAACGTATTTCACCGTTATTTTTAGTAGATAAAAAGCTAAGCACAAAACACGACATACCCCATTATTAAGCTTCAAACAAATTTTTACTCCTGTGCGCAGGTATTATTTAAAAAACAACAGAAAAAAAAAATCTCTCTAATTTACCTCAAACGGTTACGAAGATACCAGCTTGGAACATCGTGTCTGGGACGCTCTGTTGATGAAGTGTGCCAACTTTAGGAGTAGATTTCGTTCTTACTTGTTACCAAAAGTGTTTTATAAACTAAGGTATGGTTCTCAACCATTTTGGAGATATTCCTTCTTAAGATTCTTTCAAAATTACCTTTTCATGTTATAAATTAGCTGAAAGGCTATTAGACTTAAAAATAAAGGTGGGTTTTCAATGAAAAGAACAATGCATTTTGATATAGAAACGGTTCCATACGTTACCTTATCTTTAAAGGAGTAAACAGTCAGTTTGAAAAACGTAAGAGGCTTATTTTACAAAAAAAAATATTTCTTCTAATTAATTAAAGTTTGTATTACTGAAATGGACGCTCTGTTTATTGTAAAAAATCTCAAAATAAAGGGATTTTCAACATGCCATTTTATAAATCTGTTTCATTCCAAGTGCCGAAATAAAACCACCCAAGTGCCTTGTAAAACCCCTCAAAAAAACCTACTTAGGTAAATTGAGAAAAAGGTTAAGCCTTAGGTACACTGAAGAAAAAAATATTTCCTACTTAAGAATACTCATCAATTAAATTTATTTTATTTAATAAAAACATTATTTTGTATGTGTTATTTATTTTAATCTCAAAATGCGAAGTATTTGCCCTCCTTCAAACACTTACTAACTAAAATGACTTTACTACTAATAAACAAAGACGATTTGTTCTTTTTAATATTATTTATATAAGGCATTTACTAAAGACTTTCTATGGAATCAATCTAACAAATATATAAGATTTATGTTTATATTATTATTATTTATTAAAGTCCACTTTTTGCAAATAAGGCTAATTGGGACGGATTATCTAATCTACCACCCATTTCTAGCCAGGGTGGAACTATGGAAAATAAAATGAATGAATAGTGAATAATGAATGAATTCTGTCACTAAATAAATTCCTAATGCCCAAGCGAGAATCGAACTCGCCACTCTAGGTTTACCAGGTGAGATTAAAGTCAACGCTTTAACTGATTTGGCTAACCTGAGCCCCATGTCTAAATTAAAGACGTAGTGTAGGTAGCTCATTGATTTTCTTATCTTATAATAAATTTTATTTAAAAAAATATTAAATAAAAAAAACAAATCAAGATTATTGTTACTACTAAAGTCCTTTATATACTGAGTGTTCGATACGATGTTGTCTTTAATAATTACTTATTTTGCAGTTAAAATAATTATTAAAAATATCACGGTCAACTTAAATTTCAATCCTTGTTTGCGCAATGAAACGGTGAAGTACAAAATAGAATGTACTGGAATGTCAACTTAGCATCCTTCCAGTACAGTTCTCCTTATTAATCCATTCACTATAACTTTCATTATTTATTTAATTGTTTGCACACTTGTGTTTCAGTTTCTGTGGCATGTTTAAAAGTGCTAATATATTTTATTAAAAGTTATTTTTTTTTACTACTGAGTTAATGTAAAGTCGCAACTTTCTGCAATGAGATGGAATTATAAAACAATAAAGTGCTATTACTAAGACTGTGAAAAATTATTTTAGTGATTTATTTTAATAACTCAAATATGTTCACACTATAATCTGAGGGTCAAAATACATGACAAAAACATATTTTTATAGCTTATTCGACAATTTGTTGACGAAAAAAAAAGGGCGAAGTGGAACTGAATGACACAGACACTGATCTCTTTTTATATTCATACATATTTAAAATCCCATAAGGACAAATAAAGACTCATTATGCAAAGACTCCTATGTCTACGTAACGGAATGTTAATGCCGGCAAATTAAAAAAGTAATTTATAAAGCTCACTTTGTGAACATCCCTTTTAAGCTCATCATTAAAATGGGCCTTCCTTTTTAAAAACACATTCCATATTTATAGTCCTTAGTCAAAACGTTAAGGAATACTTAATTAGTCTATATTTATTTTCCTTGAGATACAATATTTTTAATTCCTTACCATTGTTTTTTTTTGTCGAGAGGAACAGAAGTTTAACGCCAGATGTTTTTCTCTAAATGGTTCTACAAATAACATGTTTAACTTCTCAATAAAACAGTATAACGGAATTTTCCAACAAAAAATGGGGTATCTAACTCTGATTGGTCATAGGCGTTTAGTTCTAGGCCTTAAAGTTGTTAGTAACATTCAGTTCAGAATGTTAAAAAAGAAAATAGAATACAAATAAAAAAATTTAAAAACCTAACAATTGTAAAATATTGAACTAAAGTGACTGTAAGCACAAATAAAAAATAGTAGTTCATGAAAATTAAACGTTGTTTTGTAATAATAATCAAAAAACTTTATTTTATTATTTGGCATAATTGATAGTTATTTTTTTAATCGCCCATCATAATATAATATCTCAACGGTCATCAACTCTTAACCTTTAAAAATTCTAACCTAATATCTCAGGTTAGATTCCACCATGAGCAAGGGCACCACCAATACAATCCTCTATTTCATCCAGAATTAAAAAGAAGGTTAACCTGTAGCTAACTCGCCCGATTATCGTAAGAAGACTTAATTGAGTTTCATTTATTTTAATACAAATTAAAATTAAACTATAATTGGAAATCATAATAGTAGGTTAACCTTTAGGTGTACCCACACACAATCACATATTGCTTATACGTCTGGATTCAGCTTTTCTTACTAAACGGGAGTTTCACGATGAATTTACTTTCATAAAGTTAAGCTTTAATACTAATCGGGTTGTTTATATTTTTAGCCAATAGTACACCCCCACACCAACTCATGAAATTAGCATTCTGTGCTCTTATATCAATAGGCGACATATTCGAGTCATCCCAATAAGTGGAAAACCACAAAATCTGCCGGGATGACTTATTTATCACTCGCATGGTCCTCATTTGTCTCGACTGTCGGGAGTTATTGGACAATGAGTTAACATTGGTGACACGTTGTAATAATATTTTGAACGTCTAGCCAATACATTTATCACAAGCTGTGATACCCATCGTTGAAATAGAAATGGGGGGTACCAGAACAAGTCGGGTAAAAAAAAATATCCAATATGGAAGTTGTAAAAGAGGTAAGTGAATGCAAAGGTCTTATCAAGGCCAAGGAAAAAGGAGAGTGAAACTTCTTGGGTATGTCATAAGCAACGATTTCGTCACAAATATATTTGAACGTAGGGTCCTTGGGATAGAGGAAGTGGAAGGCCTAGAAATCTTTTTTTGAAGACGTCAAACATCTTATAGATTTCCCTGGGTATAGTAATTCGAAAAGAGCAGGTTCCGAACGAAGAAAATGGTTGCAACTACAAGGCGTAATTTAACCCATGTGAAGCTTTGTTTAATCAATGAACGAAATCATCGCAGCCGGAATATTCTGGAACAAGTTCAGTAAGATGGTGTAATTTATATTTAGAATATCTGTTATTCCTAAATTAATTCCAATGGTTTTCCGTCAAAATATAAAAATTGGTTTAAAGTTATTGTCAACATGTAGGCCATGCAGGTTAAGGCGATGGTTTTAAAGCACTTGGTAAGGGTAGGGTTGGGGGTTTGATTCCCTAGTGGGCAATAAACGTTTATTTATAGGGAGAATAATTTCACGTTAATGAACTACAATCAACATTGTATTGTCATCAAATTAGTCATATTGTTATTTTTAACGGGGAGCAGGGAATGGCTATTGACGAATTTATTATCGGCGGTGGAATCAAATATATCTAGATTCCCTTCTAAATATAACGATTGTATCATTCTGTCATTCAGAGAAAATAATATGATTACATTCTTTGCCACTCTTATGTAACACCATAGATGTATTAAGTAGTAATTGGAAGTAATTAACTAACTGTGTTATCAGTCGTTTTGGGTTGAAATAAAAATGGTTTATTTTCCATAAGAACGAATATCTTCAATCAGTTGTCTTGATCTAATACTAATGTCTAATTATTATTACATGAATTAGTATTACTCTTGCATTGGTGAGCCAATTCTTATGTTATAATTCAGCGTGGAAGGGAGAGAATGATTCTAGACATAATAATTGAGAGATATTAGAGAAAATTGATTTGTTGATAGAAGCGTGGGAGACATTTTCCACCCGATACACATGAGCAGGCTCTTTCTTCCATTCTGTTTAGAACCACAAATAAAGCACGTTCCATTCCATCTCCTCGATTCTAAAACCCACTGAAATAAACATAAATTTTAATATAAAATTCTTCGTCACATTTTCAGTAAATTTCCCCTTAGGCAACGGTAGGACACACAGTTAAGACCAAAGATAATTTGCCATTCGTTCAAATTTTTATGTTGGCGGTGGTTTTAGTACTGATGAAGGATTTATTTATTTATTTCCTCTTTGAAGTAGCCATTCAAAGAGAGAGTTTATATGCTGCATGTCCCATACAGCTTAATTTAATTTATATACAACATATTATTATTACAAATATCATTTAATTTTTTAATTTATAAAGGAATAAAGAAAGAAAGCTTTATGAAAAAATATATAGTTTCCAACAATAGTAAATAGATTTTCAGCAAATTTGAGAAGTATCTTTTGCATTGATATATGCAAGTATATAGTAGTAGTAGAATAGTATTCTTTCGTCAACAGGCCACTGAACTTATTGATCATGTTCAATATAGTTCACTTAAGTGCACGTCGTTCGTCTGTTAACAGTCTACAGTATAAATTAAGTGTTGGTAAGTCTGATCTGGAGTGAAATTAAATGGGCATAATCGTCTGCCTGTTAGTTTGAATCTGTATAAATATGACTTGACTCACCATTTCCTCGATTGTGTAGAAGTCAGTAATTTTATTACGTCTATCAATATATATATATTTTAAGGTATGAACTTTTTTAAATGTCACGCTTTTAGCAGATTTCCCTTAAGGGAAATGAGCTATTGAGGTCGTACTCATGACGGGATTTTCGAAAGTTTTCGTCAAATGTCTTTCGATCCTACCTTGGAGATGACGAAAATGAGGTCCGTTCAAAAACTGTGTGTGTGTGTGTGTGTATTTGTCTGTTACCGCTCTAGCGGTCGCAGTTAATATTTAATCGTTACCAAACTCGATATTTAGCAGTTTCATGTAAAAAGAAAGATTAACTTCACTAACAGCTGAAATCGGACCAGGGGGGGGGGTTTAAAAGGAAGAATTTTCGAAAATTCGAAATATCTCCGTTACTACAAGTCGGATCGAAACATTATATAGAAACAATCTTATTGTAAATTCAATTTACTATAAATATTGTTCTATACATATTTTCCGTATAATGAGTATTAACCAAGATATTTGGATATTATAGTTCTACGCTTTCAGTAAACGCCCAGTCCTACTAGTGTCATATTAATAATAAGCTGTTATTACAATGTTAAATACCAAATACTTTGTTAAAACAAAGCTTTCTTATACGAGATACAAACAAATACTTTTTGTTGACGCCCCCCCCCCTTCTTTTGTTCTTGGATTACTAAAATCTGAGTGATTGAGATAGAAATTATTCTGATTCATTTCAAATTACTCCAATAGCTATAGTAAATAGTTTTCAATAAAATATATATGTTATATTCTGATATATTTCATTAATTGTTCATCATTGCAGATGGATAATTCTATCTATTCAGCGCTGCGAAGCTGGCTGCCCTGTTTGTTTACAATTCAGAGGCTTTCCGTTGTAGATATTATTAACTTGTATATTGATTGAATGATTTCTTTTTACCGTTTGTTTATTTATTCCCTTAACATTCACGGTTGTGTTTCCAGTAAGTGGCCTTATTTGTTGTAAACCTTCTTGTGGGAAATCTGCTTAGTTTACGCAGCACCTGCGTGACGGATCTTTAGTTTTGTTGTCATTTCTTTAAGTTCAAAGAGTTTGTTTTGTTTTTTTTACATTCAAGTAGCATTGAGGAATTTCAGGATTCTTAGTAGCAGATTTTGCTGCATTATCTGCTATTTTGTACCCCAAAATCCTAGAATCTCTTTTAATTTATCGGAAGTGAATACAGAAGTCGGTCTGTTGTCAACTCTGTTTCGTGATCGGATCATGTATAGAGTACTTTTTCAGAGCTTGCAAAGCAATTTTACTCTCTGTGAAAATAGTAATAGAACCATGGTTTCCGCGATTAGAATGTATATTGAAAAACTTTTAGGTATTATAATTTTTTCAACCTGGTTATTAGACATAACCGTCCAAATTTAAATTGTTGTATATCAATCAGCTCCTCTATTCTAAAGACTAAAAAAGCGCAACCAACACTCCACACTTCATGGCTGCCATCGGTGTAGAAACATTTCACATTTTTTTGTTGTATTTAAAGATATTTTTGGATACTGGGCAGGATGCATCCACGGGCTATATTGTAAAGGATGTTCCATGTCCTCGCATGCGTGTGTGTGTGTGTGAGAGAGAGAGAGAGAGAGCGAGAGAGAGAGCGAGACAGAGAGAGAGAGAGAGAGAGAGAGAGAGGAGAGAGGGAGAGAGAAGAGAGAGGGAGAGAGAAGAGAGAGGGAGAGAGAGAGAGAGAGAGAAAATCAAATGCTTCGTGTAGAACGAAAGGTTAAGTTCGTTTATGCATTATTTACAATTGTTGCCCTTTACATTTATTTCTCATTCAAATATTAACGTAGTTATAGTTAGTTTCGTTCTCAGCCTTAAATAAACCTCCTCTCCTACTCATATGATTTTCCCATTAAGCTTTTATACCTCCGAATATTTAAAGAGATGGCTAAAGGGAGAAATAGGAAACGTGACAAATTATATCCAACAGACGACTGTTCGATCGTTGAACTTTGGCCAGCGGAGAGACGGTCTTAATGGTTGAAATCCCCAGACCCGAACCGCGAAAACCACTCCTGAACAGTGACTAAACCGTCAGTATACACAGTACGCATCTTATTTGCAGTTTGGGCTGCATTTTATTTCCTTTTTTTAAAGGAGAAAAGCATAGTGTGCCGTAAATGGATTTTATGCTCATGTTCGGTTAGCAGAAACAAGGCATACTGACCCTTGATAAAGATAAATTAATGGAGGTGGGCACAGTTAATACATTGAGAATTGATGGTGTATAAACAAAAATAACCATTGTATTCACAATAAGTTGAAAGGATGTTTGTAGATTCGGTGGAGGGTATGGTTAGGTATAGGTCACTATGTATCTGTAGATGAATGGTATGTTGTATGGTAATTGTGTGAGTATTTTGTTTATGTTAGGTATTCCTAATGTAGCCAGAAGTTCAATACATTATGTAAACTAGTTTTTAAATATCTTTAGTCTTGCCCTGAAGAAGAGAAAATAAATATTCTCGAAATATTGGTATAAATTAAAATTTGTTCAACAACACTGACCAAAACTCCAAGAAACAATAACAACATCATATGTAAATATAACCTAGTCGAAAATATCAACACAATTATATATGTGTGTGTGTGTGTGTGTGTATGTGTGTGTGTGTGTGTTGTGTGTGTGTGCGTGTGTATATATACATGTTCATTCCTAATAAGAATTACCTCATAGAGAGAGCTGGAATATTTCTTCTGATCCCAACTAAGTGTTGGGAAGCTAAAGTAAGTTCTAGTAAAAAGAACTATATAAAGAAAGAATTGGCCACGAAGGAGAGAACCCCCCTGCTCTAAGGGCTCCGTCCCATCTTTCCTAGATCTATTGTGGAAACTGAATCGTACTAGTCTCCTTCCATTTTATTCCCTACCTTTATCTAATACGTGAGTTACTATTTTTTCCTTACCGTCCAGTTTTTACTCGTTCTTGGTTTTCCTTTGAGTCTGTAGGAGGAATTAGTTCGGTTCTATTTTGTAATTAGAGCCAGCCTTTCCATTCAATTAGATAGATCAATTTATTGAAGATAATTGAGATGATCAGTAATAAATGAGCCGTATTTTTAAAAGAAGGTAATTTGTAATCGTATATGCCTCACTCTTCTTTGGCCTGTCTGATACAAACCATTCTTTCAATTTATAATTCCTTAAGTTCTGACTGATCTCAAGCAATCTAAGACCTGTGAGTGCACTGAATAGAGATATAATAAATCTTAAAGCCTTCCACTCATGTGCTGGATGTTTCGATATTTGTGAAATAAATGATCCTGATGGTGAAAAAATAGATGGCTACAATTGGCTGAATGAGGGCTATAATAATTATAAGAACAACCCCAACTGATAAATAAAAAAAATAATAATAAGTCCTCGTGAGCTCAGATAAACATAAAAATAACAAAGTACGGGTGGATATATATAATATAAAATATATGAAGAGTGAGAGGAAAGTAAAGGGATGAAAGACAAGATGTGAGGGTAATACCTCCAAATCACCGCCTGGGCAGGCTGGACGTAAGCCGCTGAAATCGGGCATTTAACTGCAGCCGAGAATACTACTTATTGACGCCAAGGGAGCGGATTCCCACGGAACGAGAAACAAGGTGCCGGCATCAACACCGAAAATAAAGAATCGGGCGCACATAAGATAAAAAAGCAAAAGCGATTAGCTGGTTCCTCTCTCGTAGTGAATAACAAGCCGAGAATCGGGCCCCGTTAAATAGAGTAGGCCAGACGTTCCAACATCGAAGAACCCATTCCCGGTATCGCTATATACAAAGAATATATTTGATTGTCACTTACAAAGGACGATCATACATATTAATAGTAATAAAAATAGTTTAATTGGATAAATACTGGTCACTCTAGCGAGGTCCAATATATATATATACTTATACTAACTTAAGTTGAAACTACTTCTTCCCTGAATCCAAAATGTTTTGCTAGTGAATAAATTCATTTAAAATAGATCTTTATTTATATATTCTTCAAATTTGATGGCAGGGTCTCCAATAAAAAACATTTTTACATTTTTTAGCTCAAGATTGAGAACTCGATTTCGCGTAATAATTTAAAATTGATTAATTTAAGATAAAGTTTCATAGAATTGAGGTAAAGCAACACGTAAAAAGTATAGACAGTAATGAAAATAAAACTGCTTTGACGGATCATTCTATCTCCAGGAAACACACCTTCAATTTTCAAAAAGTTCAAATAATTGATAAAGAAATAAATAATATTAAACGGAAAATAAAAGAGAACATTCACATAATAAAAATAGAAAAAAGGCAATAAACAAAAAAAAAACAGAAATCAAATACCTCAATCATATATTCTACAACATTTTATCTTAAATTAATCGACTCTAAATTATGAAGCGAAATAATCGAGTTTAAGATTGACTTGTAAATAATCAATTTTTAGTCAGCTCACTTAACCTACCTGGGGAACCTCTCAGTATCATCTACCTCCTCTGTGAGGACAGTCGTAACTTAATGTAAAGGGAAAACGAGCAGTTCAGAAATGTAATTAGCAATTTATAATTAGATTTAATAAATATATCATAGATGTAGGCACCTACTAATACAATATATAGCAAAAGAATTATTAAGGGATTTGTTAAATTAATGTTATTTATAATTTTGTATATTTTTCTAAAAGGGATAGTCCCTGAAGAGTTTGCAAATAAGCCACAAAACATGTAGGGCAGGTTCAATAAAGTTTGCACCAAAATAAATGTTTTTTATTGCAAATTTGAAGAATATATAAATAATATGGGGTCCAGAATAAGAAGGTATATCAGTATTCTTTACTAACTTCCACTTTTTGCTACTATTGCTAGTTGGAACGGGCTGTCCACAGGTTTCCACACTTTCCTAGCCATGCTGGGACTAAGGATTTTATTTAATGAGTTCATCACTAAATAAATTCTTATTTTCCGTGGCGGGAATCGAACTCGCCACTCTAGGTTTATCATGTGAGATTGAGGCCAACACGTGGACTGACTTGGCTAACCTGAGTCCCCTAAAATATATTATATACTAACAAAAATACGAATGAAATAGTAACTATGTATGCTATATTAAACTGGCATTACGGTTTAATTCCACTTTTCGGAATGCAAAACATAATTGTCCCCCTTCGTGATAAAACGTTTGAAAGTTGGCTGTGAGACTCCATTAAAAAACGGAATTGCCACCAACTAGCTTCTTTTGGGTAATATAATAATGGAGCTCCCAAATTTTCCACAATGCGCTGTATATTCTTTGTCATATTTACTTCTTTGCTTATCATTAAGTTGAACGTATTGCAACTTGATATTCTCATAGCCTGCATGTCTTAAGTTGAGTGGTTTCACAATCAAAATCAATCCACTTTATATGCGAGCCTCTTCTACCATCCGGCACGAATTAGTGTGTATAACAACTCTCTTGCCATTCATCCAATATTATGTTTAGAACATTGAGTTTAGTACTCAACTCGAGAAATGGTCTGAACATGCAAGGATTAACTCTTCAAAGTATCTTGAATTGCCCTGGTATTGATATTACATACTGAGGTACATAAAGTTGTTCCGATTTTTTGACGGTGGAGTTTGTAGGTATATTGTAAGCTGTACTTATTAGTAGAGAAGGTTTTCTCTGCTCCTATAAAAGTTATAGTACCCCTAAATAAACGTAAGCCATGCCAGATCTGCATAATTGATGTATAATTATCAGGTTTTATTCAATATAATGCGATTTCTATTGTTGAAAACTTTTTTTATCATTGCCATAAAAATGAGATATCCATACTTTTTAGTTTTCTTGGCTTGCAGGTCGTTGATGAAAATAACAACGTTTAGTTTCACAGCAAGACCAACATCAAGGTACTTCACTTTATAAGACGAACATTTGACTTGTATACATTTTATTCATACTAAGAGAAAAATAGAGACTGCACGTCATAAATCTACTCTATTTACACAGCCCCAGGCGAATGTTTTTATTTGGGAGAAAAAAACTCTATGAAAATACTGGCTTATTTATTTTAAGCCCATTACTCTATTAAACTCATCCGGAATCAAAATTCACAATTTAATGCCAATTCGCTAGGGGTTTCAATCAATGAATTCCAATCCCAGGCTTATTCATACTAGTTCTGTTATACATTATACATATATAATAACGCAGTGCTGTTTTAAGTTTGAGAAATATTGAAACACACCTCCACAACCTTAGGTAAGTTAAAGCACGTGGAAAAAGCAATACTTCACTTCGTTATTGGCCGAGAGCCTGATCGGAAAGTTTCCAGGACTTTTGCATTTCGCCGTGATTATTGTGTGGCGATACAAAGTTGGCTACCCCTTTTTATATTTTCCCATTTGTTTCCCTCTAGGTTCCCTTGAGGTTTATTTATCAAAGTGAAAGTTAGAAAGAATGCCTATTCAACAGTCCATCCGCAACTTTATTACATACTCGGTTATGTATCAAGCAAGTACTTTGAATTCTTCAGTTTTCCGTTATGACTTTAAAATAATTGAAGACTCACAAGACAAGAAATACCTAATTTTTATGAAATAATGGAGCGTTACTTTTGAAAATTATGTGAAACATTGTCTATTACAAAGAGGCGAGGAGTACCTGTACCAAAATGAGCCATTTTTTAAGACCAAAGTTATATCTCAAATCCGTTTATTAGGTACAAAAAATCAAAGATTGGTAGTTGGTAGGACAATTTACATATTCAATCCAGAAAAGCCATGCCCCCTTTTACAAAGATAGCTAAGACACCGTTTCGCACTTCATCCTTACATGCCCCGTTTTAGCAGAGAGAAGAAACCACCTCCTGAAAAGTCTCAACATTCCACAGCAATCCATGGATAATTTGTTTGACCTTATGGACAAGAATAAAATAAACTACATATATGTTTTCATACTTAAAGGTCTTTACGTCAGAGGGAAAGAATTAATTAGAAGAACATTAAAATAAAGTTAATGTTTTATGTTTTTTTTTCTATAGTAATTATTGTATATAGTTTTTGTTTTTTGTTAATTTTTTTAAAAGAATTCTCTGTTTATGTTTATATAAAGAAAGGATAAACGAAAAAGGTAATTATGAACATGGGCTGAACTCCTGCTATAATATTGTAAAATTTTTATAAGCAATAAAAATATTCATTCATTCATTCATACAGATCATATTTGATGCTAAAGCAAATAAAGAAGAAAAAAACAAAAAAACATAAACACTTAAAATGATATTAAAGGGCAGAAAGTATGAGAGAGAGAGAGAGAGAGAGAGAGAGAGAGAGAGAGAGAGAGTGAAAGGGTGTAAGTGAAATAATAAAATAAAAACTTTTAAAATTATGAGCATTTTGGAATTTAATTAAATTTTAATATAAATAAAATATTAAAGTTTATTAACAGAGATTGAGCCTATTTATTTCTGAATTAGGAGCCGAAGTATGATATATATATAAAACAATAACTGCTCTTGTATTGTTTAAAATTCCTTTTCATGTGCAAACAACAAATTCATAAAAAGTCCGTCACGCAGGGGTGGCGTAAGCTTATAGATTTCCGACCTACGTCATGAATTTGCATTTATCTCAAAAACTAAAAGAACAGTATTTGGTTTTTAGGCTTATAATAAAGTTCTTCATTATATAAGAGCTTATATAGTGATCACTTTATTTGCATGACCATTACATTGACGAACACATTTGCAATAAGAACTATTCAATTTTTCGATTCGAATTATAATAACGGAGATATTTCAACGTTTCGAAATTCGCCACTCTAAACTCTCTCTCCCACTGGTTCGATGTTTGCCATTAACAAACTGGACCTTTAGTTTTGCTTGAATTACTTATATTTCGAGTTTGGTTACGATACGTCAGAAATTATGAGCGCTAGAGAGGCGACAGACAAGTATATATATATATATATATATATATATATATATATATATATAGAGAGAGAGAGAGAGAGAGAGAGAGAGAGAGAGAGAGAGCGAGAGAGAGATCATTTATATATTTATAAAATTTTGTTGAACGGACCTCATTTTCGTTATCTCCGTGGTAGGATCGATGGAATTTGAGGACATTTTTCGAAAATCGCGTCATGAGTACGACCTCAATAGCTGATTTCCTTTAAGGGAAATCGGCTAAAAGTACCAAACTTTGTCATACAAGTTAAATCATATAATCGATCATAAATATCCAGTTTGGAAATTATCAAACAAATATTGTGGCTATTGTGGTGGAAATTGTCGTCACTGGCTGTTCAATTTAAAGATTGAAGCGGTAATAAAACCGACACCAGCCCCATCTATTATCAACTAGGCCAACCAAGGATGCCCCCTGAAGAGTGCTGAGCTCTATTGCCTACTTGTGTAAACACTACCTGAGAGGACATCCTTGGGTTCAAAGGGCAAAGATAGGGAACAGGTTGAGACAGAAGGAGTAGGAATAGTACAGTAGAATCTCTCCTGAGTGGCAGTAGAATATTAGTTTCTTTCTCACACACTTTTTTAGAACCACCGACATGAGTGAGGAAAGGAAGGAGCATCCAGGGGGAGTCCAGGATGGAGGGAGGAAGAGGGAGAACACCAGAACAGCATCACAATTTCATCAGCATCCCTTGAAGTAATAATTAATCTCTAACATACTAACAACATATGCCCTGCAATAGTCCATCCCCCAATATCATGTAAATTATTCAATATAATTTTATAATAGTATTAACCATCTTAAAAATCACCATTGTCCTCCGGATTCTAATCATATTAAACTTCCATGAACAAGCACCTCTTAAAATATTGCAAGCCGTTAGCGGGAAAGGCCGAAGGGATTGCAGATACACTGGCTGATGATCGAGTACAGCTGGCAAGCGTTTTCGATATTAAGGCTCCATCTTGAAGCCCGTCGAAAGTTGTACCGAGCTGGTAGTCAATTAGAGAGTAGGTTTTATATGTCTGTTATCCGTATTCGGTTGTTTAATTTTTAGTCCAGGTCTGTTTGATTACGTATAAGGTCTGTCGAACGAAGGGTGGTTGAACATGTGTACAGGTAAATTGTTTTTCATGTAGTAAATTGTTTTTACAGGTGTGTTTGATATCTGTTTTAGAGTATTATTTGCGGCTAGGGCTGGTAGCTTGTGTGTTGAGTTCAGGCACATTGTAATGCAATAATGTTTTCACAACGATGGATATAATCATAGATAATATCGAAAGCACTGAAAGTGCTTGCCACCTGTACTTAATCGTCCCAGTCACGACGGCATCCTTCGACAGGTATTACTCATTTGTATTGACGTATTTTCATTATTAGTATGTACGTAACCCTTTATTCCGTGTACCATATGTATAAATATATACATATACACACGCACAAACACACACACACACACACACATACATATATGCATAATAAATGTCACTTGAAAACAATATTTAGTATTTAAGCTTCGAACGATGTGGTATATTACATAACCGAGTATTGTCTATGTAACATGAGTAGAAGTGGGGGTTTACTGAAGGCTGAAAACTGAAAAATGCAAATATTGCGGTTAATATTTAAAATAGAGAATAAATGTATATAACAACGTTTATAGTAAATTTTATTTACAATAAGATTGATTCTATACACGTTTTCGATCCGACTTATAGTAACGGAGATATTACGAATTTTCAAAATTCTCCCGCTCTAAGGCGCCCCTCCCCCTTGTCCGATTTCGGCCGTTAACGAACTTGATCTTTCTTTTTTAAAAAAAAATAACTAAATATCGAGTTTGGTAACGAGCAACAAAAATTGCGACCGCTAGAGCGGTAAGAGACGAATATATATATATATATATATATATATATATATATATATATATATATATATATATATATATATATATATATAGTTTTGAACGGACTTTATTTTCGTAATGTCCTTGGTAGGATCTATGGACATTTGAAGGCATTTATCTAAAATCACGTCACGAGTACAACCTCTATAGCTGATTTTCGTTGATCTGCTAATACGACGTAAACTTGAAAGGGTGGGTTGCAAGGAGGTTTCAGTAGAGAGAGCAGTAGGTTGACAACAGGCAAGCAGCGGCATGTTACTGATGAGAGATGGAATTGAAGTTTGTGTTCAGTTCAAAGAACCCATTGATTCTAGCCAATTATCTCTCAAAAAAAAAGTTCATTAAAGTGACAATGTTTTCCAAGAAAAAATAATTAAATTTAGAAAATTTGATACAATTCTTTACTTTATCCGCTTATTAAAAATGTCTTACGAGAATTATAATCTTACTTTATTCAATAATCCAAATCTAATGGAATACATAGGAACATACTATGTAATGCATAGATGGATTAAGTCTCCCTTTCTAAAAGTCAATTGATGAAACATCAAGCCAAACTTGACACTCTGATAGAGCGTTGTTATACAAACGTTACCTTAATTGGTATTAAAACAGTTTTTTTTTTTTTCAATTAAATATGAAGTTCATGAATGTCCGAAATCGAACCAGGAATTTATAGAAGGGCTAAAACAATATCTCCGTTATTATTAGTCAGATCGATAAATGTTATATAACCAATCTTGTTGGAAATGATATAATGTCCTGTAGTTTTCGATTATACATTTTTGTCTAGCTTAAATATAAACAGATAAAGATAATAATAATGATTCATTATTTATTATAAAATGTTTAAGTAGTTTTTATCTTTAACTGATAAAATATCATCAATTTGTATTAATCGGCCTGATCTGAAGGTATTAGAGTTTGGCAATTAAAGTCCACCGTCTTGGAATCGAAATTCATAGCATGCTAGACCCATTCTTTTCCATACAGCATTTGTCTCAGCAACCTATGGCCATTCAAATCCTCCACAGCTAATTCTCATCTATAGGCCCAGTCCGTGGTAGGAAGTTTTCGATTTCTTCCCAGGTACGAGTCCATCAACATGCAGTCCCGAGACGGTATTTTACTTCCTTGTATGGAGTAAAGCAATTATTGAAATCCCGAACGATTTCGGTTTTCAGATTTCAACGGAAGTATCCGTTTTGGCACTCCATTTTGACAGGTTTCGGTGTGACATCTCTTCGTAAGCGTAATCGTGTGTATCTCGCATTACTAAACGAAAGTCCAACACGCAGAGGCTGCGTAAACTAAGGAAATTTCCCTCGAGCTGGACACACTAAATATTGTCTATTTATATGAAAGAGCTATGAGTCGAAAGGGGAGGGGGTTACTGAAGGCAGAAAACAAGAAAATACGAATAACTCGCTTAATACTTGACTCACGAAATAATGCTTAGAATAACAATTCTAGACCATCAATATTTTAACAAGATTGGGTCTATAACATTTTACGATCCAACTCATTTTAACCGAGACATTTTAAATTTTCGAATCCTCCCCTCTATTCTAGTTCCACCAATAGCAATTATGATCTATAGTGTTGAGTAAAACGGTTATATATCGAGTATTGTATAGATCAAATAAATATTTACGAGTAAAGCACGAATAGTCTTAATTGACGTCATCACATAACTTATTTGCATGAATCTCACAAAATAAAAGTCCAATCAGAACCATATTTAATTTATTTAATTTAATATTAAAACTGAAAACGAAGTGGTTCATAATATAACAGCTTATTGTTAAGGTGACATGAGAAGGATTGGTGGTTTACAGTTGGCCGAAAACTAAATTCTGGAAATATCTCGGTTAATATTCAATATAAAGAAAACATGTACTTGACAACATCTATAGAACATTGCTCTTGCAATAAGATTAATTATATACACTTTTTCGACCCGACGTATAATAACGGAGATATTTTGATTTTTCGTGATTCCTCCCTCTAACCCCCCCCCTTCCACATGCCAGATTTCAGTGGTTAACGAACTTGACTTTTATGTTATACATAAAAAGTTTAAACATCGAGTTTTGTAACGATTAAACAAAAATTGCAACTACTTACTTCACTATACTTCACTCTTCAGAAAATTGGTTCCTTTCTCTTTGCAAAAGTAATCAAATGCTACCCTTAAATACAGGATTCTAACATAGCATTACTTTATTCTTAAGGAGAAAGTCTGGTCTTGAGATATGACAGCTTAGAAGTTTCCTACTGGTCTTCTTTGACGAACTTACTTAAAAATGTGTGTCTGATACCTCCAAGAACAAAACTTTCTCAGTCAAAGCTCAGAAACCTTACACTTTTTGTAATCAGTTCATCCCTAATAGCCAGTCACATATATTTCTCTACTGTGAGAAGCTCATTGAACAAAGAAATAAATATCTACAAACACTTTCCTCAGCAGTCAGTGATGTGTATAAAATTGAAGAGATACTTAGTATCGATAGCCTCGAAAAACTACACAAGATTTACTGCTTCTTCACGTCAGCATGCAATACTCTGGAATCTATAAGTGCTGATGGACCACACTCCAGTTAAATGTTATATTAAGACGGAAAAGGGTTTATAGAATGCTTTTAGTTATCTTTTATGTACTATATTTTACTATTTACACTATATTGCTTTTTTTTGTTTTTCTTTATTATCATATTATTGTTGACCTCAAGAACTTGGATTTAATTATTTATTTAAAAAGACAGAATTGTTATTTGTTTATTTAATTTGTACAAGATGTAAATCTTTAACAAATAAATATATATTCTATTTTATATTCTATATTCCTCCAACAACAGATTAGTTGAGAGACAAATATGCACCCATAAGCCATCATCATCTCATCTTTTTATTTCTATATTTCTGTGAATATTCCTAAGAGTATTATATGAATTACATGGTTTATTTTAGCCGGGGTAAAAAGTTAATTCTAAAAGAACAAAAAAAACAAAACAAATCCTATTGAAAGGCAATCTCGGTATTTAGAATAAAATCGTTATTTAGACTGCTAATAGCATAAAATAATTAGATTCTACAGAGGTTTTTTACCTTACAAAAAAAATCCTGTTCCTACGGATGTTGAAGAAGGAGAGATAAAAAAAGAGAAATTTAAAGGCATGTCGGTGAGTGTGTGTGAGTAGAAGGGGAGGATCAGACAAGCTCACACAAATTATAATCGAGTCAGTTTTTGCCCTGACACACTGCTCTTTAGTCAAATGATTATTTTTTATTCAGGAGTATTTCAGGAGAAACGGAGAGGGTGAAAGGGGTGTGTGAGAGGGAGAGAAAGGATGACAGAGAAACAGAGAGAGGAGAGTGAGAGAGAGAGTGTGAGAGAGTGACAGTGCGAGAGGAGAGAGAAAGAGAGAGAGAGGAGAGAGAGAGAGAGAGAGAGAGAGAGAGAGAGAGAGAGTGAATGAGTGGGGGTGGTATAGTGTGAGGCTGACTGGACAAGACCTAATGGGGTATGTGATGGGTGGGAGGCGGACCTCCCCCTCTGGCCTCCACCCTGGGACCCCGGCTTGTTAATATTTCAACCGATGACCGTTTACCTAAAAGCGAGCAAAGGATTGGGCCCGCCTGTCTGAATGATTGAGCCGAGCCCGAATAAACCAACAGCCACTTTGGACCTGTTTTACCCGTCAACTGTATCTACCCCCTCCCCCTCACACCGTCTCTCCCTTATTTCTAATTTCCTCCTTCCATTCAGGACTGAGGATATCGGCAAGATGCTCTAGAGACACAGTTCCCCATCAAAACACACTCGTGGCTCGACCCAAACAAGCACTTATATTGATGAAAGCAGAGCAAGGATATCCAACTCAGTAATGCGTAATGCGCCAATATTATTGAGTTTCAGGGGTTTGAAGATTAATATAATGATAATATGGAATAATGATTTTAAAATTATACTACTTAATATCAAGGGTTTAGTAATTGAAATATTTTCCTGAGTAAATTGAAGAAGAATATATATTATATATATATATATATATATATATATATATATATATATATAATAATTTATATATAATATATCTATATATATAAAAATTGTAACCTCTGTCTGTACATTGATTTTTTTCGCGAAATTTCACGATAACTTTTCGTTTCACATGTCATAGACACCATATCTGCATTTTGTTTCTTTCGTGTATGTTTGTTTGTTTGTTTGTTACCTTTTCACGCATAAACGGCTGAACCGAATTTTATGAAACTTGGTATGAATATTACTACTAACCCAACTTAGACTTTAGGCTATATTAATTTTCTCTGAGGCGAACAGGAGTGGGGGTTATAAGGAAAGCCTGAAATTAAAAATAGCGATATTTCATTTTCTATTGGTTTTTTGGCAAATATGCACATAACAAAAGTTGTCTATTTTGTTATTTAGAGTAACTTTTGTTCTATACACTTTTGTCGTATACCGAAGTTTAAATGCGTTATACGCTAAAAATTATAGCGGAGTTAACAATATTATTTGCCAAAAAAGACTCAACCGAACTAATTAAAACTCGGTATGTGTATTAGCAGTGAAGCCTTCATTATAATAAGCCATACCAACATTTCTATGGACGGGCAGGAGTGGGGGTTATAAGGGAAGCCTGAAATTAAAAATAGCGATATTTCGTTTCCTATTGGTTTTTCCGCAAATATAAACATAACAAAAGTTGTTTATTTTGTTATTTGGAGTAACTTTTGTTATATACACTTTTGTCGTATACCTAAGTATAAATGAGTTATACGTTTAAACTTTAGCGGGAGCCAACAATTTTATTGGGCACTAACGGCTGAACCGAACTTAACAAAGCTCGGTATGTCAATTAGCATTAATTCTTCCATGATTATAAGTTATATTAAAATTTTTAGGTTCGAACGGGAGGGGGGTTAAAAGGGAGGGCTGAAATAAAAATTCACCATATTTACATGTATAAGATACGGGAAATATAAAAATATATCTGAGCTAGTATATATATACAGTGATAGATAAAAGTATTTGCACATCATATGTTTATTAATAAATGAGTTCAAGGAAACAAAAAAACTTCGCTTTCCTTTGCAAAAATGAAAAGAACATTTATTAAAAACTGAAAAAAACCCTTTTACAAAAAAATAAAAACACTTGATAATCAAACAAAATAAGTAAAACAATAAAAGTGCTTGGAAAAAAGTATTTGCACACTTCCACATTTACAAGTTAAAACTCAATTTTAATAGTTTTAATATTTTGTAAATAGGCCATTTGCGTCAATAATTGCTTGTAGACGTCTGGGCATTGAATTTAATAGGTTTTTAATTAAATCTAGGTTTATTTGTTCCCATTCTTGAACAAGAAGTTGTTTAAGGTGATGTGCACTAGTGAAATGGTGTTTTCTTACCTTTTCGTCAAGGGTGTGCCATAAATTTTCAATTATATTTATATCTGGTGACTGAGGAGGAGTGTGGAGCTGTCTTGGAACATTATATATTAACCACTCCTTAGTTCTCCTCGCAGTATGTTTTGGATCATTGTCCTGCTGGAAATAGTACTGATCCTGGATTCCCATTTTTTCGACACTAACACGCAAATTACGGCACAAAATGTTCACATAACCTTCCGCATTTAAATTGCCTTCGATGCTCACAAAATTTCCCACGCCATGGTAGGAAACTCACCCCCAAACCATAACATGCCCTCCACCATGCTTTACAGTCGTTAAAACATTTTGCTTCTTTAGGGCTTCATTACGATGTCGCCATATCGTCCTTCGACCATCTGAACCAACAAATTAAATTTGCTTTCGTCAGAAAAGACGACATTTTCCTAAAAGCTTAAGGTTTTTTGAACATTCTCCCTAGCAAAAACAAGGCGCTTTTTGCGATTTGTTTCACTGATGTATGGTTTCTTTCTCGGAACCCTACCATGGAGCCCTTCCGAATTCAAGGCATACTATCTAATTCTCCTGCTACTAACCTGGACTCCAGACGTTGATTGGACCATGGCAGCCAGCTCCCGCGAAATTATCATGGGATTTTTAAGAGCTTCTTTTCTTATTTTCCTCTTCAGTCTGGGAGTTAACTTTTTTGGACGCCCTTTACGCTCACTGTTTTCAGTTGAACCACGTTCCTCGTACCTTTTTATAACGTATCTCACCGTAGAAAAATTCAACCCTAAGAAATCGGCAATTTAGCGATATGTATTTTGCTAATTCCTCAGTAAAACAATTTTTTCGCGAGTCGCGATATTCAGCTCACTTGTCTTTGGGATGATAATTGTCTATTGATTGAAGAAAACTGTTTGAAAGACTAGAGAATACTGGTAATAAACGATAGAGATAAATTAGTAAACAAACCTATGGACACAGTAGGATTAATGCAAAAGTAAACAAAACTTGTGAGTCAAAGTAGACCAAGTGTGCAAATACTTTTTTCCAAGCACTTTTATTGTTTTAATTTTTTTGTTTCATTATGAAGTGTTGTCATTTTTTTACAAAAGGTTTTTTCCAGTTTTTAATAAACGCACTTTTCATTTTTGCAAAGGAAAGCGAAGTTTTTTGTATCCTTGAACTCATTTATTTATAAAAACATGATGTGCAAATACTTTTTTCCATCACTGTATATATATATATATATATATATATATATATATATATGTATATATATATATATATATATATATGTACATATATATAGAGAGAGAGAGATTAAAAATTCACATATAACAAATAATCATAAACAGAGAATTAACTTTACAATGTTCTATACAATAACTAATGAAGGAAATTTAAAAAAAAAATATATCTAACAATTTTTCAAACATAAAACACTTTTTTCATTATTGTATCTGCATTTTTTTGTTTCAGAGGGAAAGCTTCGTTTATAAGAAAGTATACCTGCAATTAATTTTATTCGTGTCATATTTTCAAAAAAGATTGTCCATGTAGTTATATCTTCATACTGTGGAATGGTGATGATTTCAACGAGATTGTTTCTTCTTTCATCTAAGACGGGGCCGCAAAGGGGACATGGTTTTTTAGCAGATTTCCCTGATTCAACCAGGAGATACGAAAATGAGGACCGTTCAAAATTATATAAATATATATTTGTCTGTTAACGCTCAAGCGGTCGCCATTTCTGTTTGATTGTTACCAAACTTGATATTTAATAGTTTTATATAAAAAGATAGATCAACTTCGTTAATGGCTGAAATCGGACCAGTGGGAGGGGGGGGGGGGAGATTTCGATAATTCGAAATATCTCCGTTACTGTACGATTGAAAAATTGTATAGAACCAATCTTATTGCAAATTAAAGGGATATAATTGTTGCTGTATACATATTTTCTGTATCTTGAATATTAACCAAGATAATTGCATTTTATAGTTTTCCGCTTTCAGTAAATTCCAACTCCTCCTCTGGTATATGAAAATAAACTGTTATATCATGAACCACTTCAGCACAAAGTTAAATACCAAATATTGTTTTCATTGAACTTTTACTTTGTGAGGTATATGCAACTACGTTTTGTTGATCCCCTAGTCATATTCAGATATATTTCATTAATTGTTTTTCTTTCCGGTCTAGAATATTTCTGTCAAACAATTCAGCTCTGCGAGGTTGGTTGACCTGTTTGTTTAGAATTCAGACGCTTTCCGTTGCTGAGATTATTAACTTGTAAATTGACTGAATGATTTTTCATTACCGTTTGTATTTATACACTTAATATTCAAGGTGTTACCAGTATGTAGATCTATCTATTTTAAACCTTCGCGTGGGAAATCTGCTTAATTTACGCAGTACCTGCGTGACAGGCATTCTCGATTAAACTTATGAAATGTCTTAGCAACTATTAATCATTGATTTTTAGTACCTAATAACGGACTTGAGGAATAACATTAGTCTTACAAAATGGTATTTTTAGGTTCAGGTACTCCTCGCCTTTGCCAAGAGAGGTAATCTATCTGAAGCACAGGCTATAGGTTCTGTTTAGAACTCTGTCAATATCTAGAGAAATTAAACTAAGTTTTCCACTGGTTTAGTTTTAAATTTTATATATTGTTTAACAGTTGCTACAGTTTGTGGTTTTAATCTAAGTGTTATTCCTTTCCACATTAGATAATATTAGTCTAAGTTTTATTGTACCCTACAGGGTATGGTTCCAATTTGAGATTTATCTTGTTCGCACGGTAGATATGTTCTATAATACCAGTTCAATATATAAATACAAAAAAAAATCCGTGACGCAGGGGCTGCGTAAACAAAGCAGATTTCCCACGTGAAGGTTAACCATAGATAAATATACATACAGATGACCTTACCGTGAATGTTAAGTAAATAAATGCAAGCAGTAATGAGAAATCTTTCAGTCAATTAACAATAAAAGTTAATAATATCTACAAGGGAAAGCTGCTGAAATGTAAACAAACAGGCCAACCAACCTTGTAGCGCTGAATAGATAGATACAACGGAAAGACAAAAAATTACTGAAATATGTCTGAATATAACATATTAATTTTATTGAAAACAATTTACTAAAGCTAGTGCTGTAATTTGTAATGAATCAGAATCAGTTTTCTCTCAATCACTCAAATGTTAGTAATCAAAGAACAAAAGAAGGGGGGGGGGGCGACAGAACGTATTCGCATATATCTCAGAAAAAAAAGTTCAATGAAAACAATATTTGGTATTTAACATTGTAATGAAGTGGTTCATAATACAGCAGCTTATTGTTAATAAGACATGAGTAGAAGTGGGGGTTTGCTGAAGGCTCAAAACAGAAAACTGCAAATATCTCGATTAATATTCAAGTTAGAGAATACATGTATATATCAATATTTATAGTAAATTTAATTTGCAATAAGATTGGTTCTATACAATGTTTCGATCCTACGTATAGTAACGGAGATATTACGATTTTTTAGCCATTTACGAACTTGATCTTTTTTTTTTACATAAAACGTTTAAATATCAAGTTTGGTAACGATCAAACCAAAATTGCGGCAGCTAGAGCGTTAACAGGCAATTATATATATATATATATATATATATATATATATATATATATATATGCACACTGATGGATAAAATTAACGCACCACCTACATTTCTTCAAAGGTACCCACTATATATTTATTTTAACACTAAAAAAAATTTATATAGATAAAATTAGTCATTTAAAAACAAAATTTTATTTTAATTTCAGAAAATATGGTACACATTTTAAAAGAAAAAAAAAGAAAAATATTCTTCCAAAAATGAAAATTAAAACTCACTTTTTCATAAAGTCAATAACGGGTATCGCCACCCCTGGCACGAATAACATCCCTTAAACGCCTTTCCATTGATTTAAAAAGAGTCACTATCAAGTCTTGAGGAATGTTGTCTCATTCTTCGAGAACAGCTGTTTCCAGTTCCGCAAGGGTGCTAGGACTCGGATTCAGACTTCGTACCCGTTTCTTAAGGTGGTCCCAGACATGTTCGATCGGGTTTAAGTCAGGACTCCGCGGTGGCCACACCATGCGCTCAATCCCAACCTCTCTCAGGTAATCATCCACATTTGTGATCTGTGTGGTCTGGCATTGTCGTCCATAAACAGGAATCCCTCTCCAATGTACGGTGCAAATGGCACAACTTGCTCTTCAATTATGTCGTACAAGTACCTCTGTGACGTCAGTGTCCTTCCTCGCACCACAACCAACTCTGTACGCGCATCGAACGAAATGCCTCCCCAGAACATAAGTGAGCCACCACGAAATGCCACCTGGGGAGCCATGCAGCATGGGGCGTACCTTTCTCCTGGGCGTCTCCATGTGTATACACGACCATCTGAAGATTTGAGACCTACTCTCACTTCATCTGAGAAGAGAACTCTCTTCCAATCTTCCGAAGTCCAATTCACATGGTTTTGAGCGAAACGAAGTCTGGCCATTTTGTGAGCTGTGGTAAGCAGAGGGACACGGGCAGGATGTCGAGCCCTCAGGTTACCTTCATTGAGCCTTCTCCTAACAGTCCTGCTGGAGATCTTCAAATTTCGGGTTTGCCTAATGAGATTTCCAATTTCATTTCCAGTAATACTGCGGTTTTGCAGAGCCTGTAGCCTGATGTACCTATCGTCTATTGCTTCTGTGCACCTAAGCCGACCCTGGCCTTCTCTTCTAGCATGTTGTCCAGTTTCTCTAAAACGCTTTAGAGCTCTTCCGATTGTTGTATGATGAACTCCCAGCCTTCTTGCAACTTCACGCTGGCTGTATCCTTCCTCTATCAATGTCACTGCCCTAACACAGTCAAACTCACTTAAATGACTTACTCCGGCCATTAAGAGGGGGAAAAAGTGAGTAGCAACCTAGGTTGTTGAGAAAGAACTAACGAGAACAAGTTTATGAAGAGAAGATATTATCAGTCTAAACCTACTGTCTGTAGAAATCAGGATTAAAATAATCCTCAAGAGTAAACAAAGCATTATTTATGGTTTATATTCACTCTGTAATCCCCTATATACCAATAGATAAAGAACACAGAAGCTGGACACAACCAGTTTCATTATAACTTCAAATATTCTAGTGGTGCGTTAATTTTGTCCATCGGTGTGTATATATATATATATATATATATATATATATATATATATATATATATATACATAATCCTGAACGGACCTCATTTTCGTCATCTCCTGGGTAGGTAGGATCGATGGACATTTGAAGAAAGTTTTCGAAAATCACGTCATGAGTACGACCTCAATAGCTGATTTCCCTTATGGGAAATCTGCTAAAACAGTGAGTCTGACAGCCCGTCGATATGACGAAGTGCATTAAAACTCCTAGATCCTGTCCACTATGAAAATGGCTTAACCGTCAGTGATAGGGACACTGCACCTCGGATCTATTGAGGCCCGTCAGTTAACTGGAAACAACTCATTCCAGGTTCTACTTGGCTAACTGTGGTTGTACGTCGAGTTAATCTCTCGCAACGTACATACTGTGATCACGAATCCCTCGGACCAGCTCGGAGAGGCTAATGATCTTTATGGTATGTAATGCCAACCGAAAAAAAAACAATATATATATGTGTGTGTGTGTGTGTGTGTGTGCCCCTTAAAGCTCTTGAGACCAGCATGTATTTTACTTAACATCCCATATACAGCTTATGTTACAAATGTTGCCTACATAGTGTAATTACTAAGGTATATAACTAAATTATGTCATCAGAGTATCATTTGGCCGAGAGGGAAAACTGCTTAGTTTACGCAGCCCCAGCTTGAGGGGCTTTTTGTTTAGTTCGGGTACTGAGACACAAGGTGGAATGGATTAAGATTTTACCGCTCCAAGAACAACAATTCCTCTCCAAGAAGAGTCCTGAAACAAGTTATTAATTTCCCCGAATTTCTAATTCAGTTTGATCCAGGCTTAAATAAACATAAGAAACGAGATCAGATGTGAATAGATAAGGGAGAGAGGGAAATATTACATTAATAAGGTGGTTTCCTAATTAGCGGGATCAGATTGAGGAAAATCCCAAATGCTTGGAGAGTAAATGAAAGATGATGTGCCAGTTACAATTATTAAGAAACTGACTTATTTCGGCATCACTTTATCATTTTTACTTAGAAAATTTTAAATAAATGTTAATAATTCCATTCAATTTTCAAATGGATTAAGTTTTCATATCGAGTCAAATAGCCGTTGCATGAATAAGAATTAATCCTTAAATATTTCTAGGGGAAAAAAAGATTCAGGTATGCCTTTTTAAAATAAAAATGCCAGCTTCACAGAGCACACCTAAACTAAGCGGATGCCATCAAGATGACGTATTTTTGCTTTCTGTTCTCTATTTCTCCTTTTAGTATTAGCTATACATACACACTTAAAATGAAATCGGTACTGAAATATTTAGCGACACAATAGTTTATTATGAAAATTATTTGAGCAAAATGTTTATCTTATGGTCAAAAACGAAAATTCCGTAAAGCAGGGGCTGCGTAAACTAAGCAGGTTTCCCCCTTGCTGGAATGAGCCCTACTGATCTTGTCTCAACATGTATGCTGTGTTTCCAAATAAATAAAATCCGATGAGTAGAAGAGGCTGGTTGAGGAATTCTTAATTGATAGCGTTATCAAACAACATATTTGCTTGTATATCATCTAGTAAAGATCTGTTGAAAACAATATTGGGTATTTAAGGTTGGAATAAAATGTTTCATAATATATTCACTTAGAGTTTAAGTACAATGATTAAAAAGTGGGGTTTACTGAAGACTGGAAACTAAAAAAATGTAAAATTTCAAGATAGAGAATAAATGTATAGAACAATATTTATAGTAAATTTAATTGGCAATAAGATTGGTTCTATACAATATTTTGATCCGACGTATGGTAACGGAGATTTCAAAATTTCGAAAATCACTCCTATAAACCCCCTCCCTCCCACTGGTCCGATTTCAGCCATTAACGAACTTGATCTGTCTTTTTGCATAAAACGATTAAATATCGAGTTTGGTAACGATCAAACAAAAATTGCGACTGCTGGAGCGTTAACAGACATATATATATATATATATATATATATATATATATATATATATATATATAATTTTGAACGGACCTCATTTTCGTCATCTCCTGGGTAGGATCGATGGACATTTGAATAAATTTTTCGAAAATCGCGCCATGAGTACGACCTCAATAGCTGATTTCCCTTGAGGTAAATCTGCTAATAGAAATTCATCCACAGGCATCACCTGGTAAATTGGTCTTGTGAACAGGTAAACCTCATTTTCACGTGACTGAACAAGGGAATAAAGAGGTCACAAGGACATGCAGTGGTTTCCCATTTCCTTCTGCATTAGACCATCCAATGGAGAAAATTCCATTAAAGGCAGAAATTGTTAGATAGCCACCTCTCCGTAGCCTGCATGATGGGATGCAATGATAGGAACTAGCTAGTATAAGTAAGTACGCAGACATTTAGACAAGGAGGGGAATGTGTGTGTGTGTGTGCGTGTTCGCGTGCGTGCGTGCGTAGTGTTATATATTAATTACGAGTTGGTCACGCACTCCTGATTAGGCTATCAGGGGTACAGCAGCATTGAGGAGCTCCAACTTAGCGTCTCAAGACTTTACTGTCGTGAGGGTTAGTTTCTCCCTCCCGTAGTGGGGTAAGTTTGTTATCTTACGTGTTGAAACACAGGAATTTCTGAATCCTCACGAAATCAAAGAAGAAAAGGAAAAAGTTCATTCATTCATACAGTACAAGCTTGGCTTCACGTCATTTTCCGCGGGGTGCAAGCTAGTGTTTTTTCAAGCTGGTCCCAATTTCAACCATAAGGAACTTGATCTATAGTTTTTATAGATTAATAGATAATTTTATATGCGTATTCAGTAGGTCTGAGAATCGGCTATCTATTTTTCATACCCCTAATTGATAAGGGTTGTTCACCCTTAACATTTTTTTTTAATTTTTGGACGAAATTATTTGTTTTTATTTTTTTATAATGTGGCATTAAAAAATACATACAACCCTAAATTTTTACTTTTTTATCACCAACCCCTATTTTGTTTAAAGCCATTTTAGTAATTTAATCATTATCATCCCGCTCGACAACTGATCAATTATAGTGTTTTTAACTGTACTTCGATTAAAATTTCAATTTGCAATGACAATCAACAAATCCCAAGGCCAAACGATGTCTATTTGTGGCTTAGATTTGTGTACACCATGTTTTTCACACGGACAATTGTACGTAGCATGCTCTCGAGTGGGTAAACCATCCAGTTTGTTTGTGCTCGCTAAAGATGGGCTAACAAAAAATATTGTTCCTTCTATAGCATTAAAAGATTGATGTTGTTTGTTAGTGTTACTGTCGTAATTAATATGTGATATGTAATTTTAAGAAATAAACTATAATAACTTATTTATATTCCCTTATCGTTGATAGCGCTCCATGCCTATCTCATGCATATACCACATACACACTTATAATAAGTAAGTTGCTTTTTGTCTAAACTAGAATTTATCTAGTATATATATATATATATATATATATATATATAATATTATATTATATTATATCGTATTACATATTATTATATGTATTATATCGATCGATGGACATTTGAGGAAATTTTCCCTCATACTATTCCCTTTAGGGAAATCTGCTAAAACGACGGTAGCCTACGTCTCCTCAGAGGATTGGAAACTATAGTTTAAATTTAATTTTATTTAAGTTTAAATTTAAATTGTTTAAAAACAATTTTGAACGGACCTCATTTTCGTCATCTCCTGCGTAGAATCGATGGACAATTGAGGAAATTTTTCGAAAAGCGCGTCATGAGTACAACCTCAATAACTGATTTCCCTTAAGGGAAAACTGCTAAAAGTCCGTCACGCAGGGGCTGAGTAAACTGAGCATATTTCCCACGGGATAGTATAGCACATTTGTGATCACATCTGTGACATTTGTGACGACCGATGAGTCGAAGGGGGGGGGGGGGTAACTGATGGCTGAAAATAAGAAAGTACGGATAACTTGATTAGTACTTGAGTTACTAAGAAACGCTCAGAACAAAAATTGTAGAGTATCAATAGCTTAACACGATTGGTTCTATAACATTTACGATCTGACTCATAATAACAGAGATATTTCGAATTTTCGAATTGCCCTCCATCTCAAATCCCCTCTATTCTTGTTCCGATTTCAGTCAATCATAAATATGATCATTAGTACTGAATAAAAGGGTTAAATATCGTGTATGGTATCGATCAAATAAAGAATGTAAAACCTTAATTGATGATGTCATCGCACAACGAATCTGCATGTGCCTCGAATATTAATGGTTCAATAGAAACAATATTTGATATATAAGCTTAGAATAAAGAGGTTCGTGTTATTACAGCTTATTGCTATTAGGACATGAGTAGGAGTGGGGGTTAGTTTACTGAAGGATGAAAACTAAAACTTCCCAATATCTCAGTTAATATTAACCTTAGAGAAAATATGTATATAACAACATTTATAGACAATTAAATTGACAATAACATTAATTCTATACCCATTTTCAATCCAACGTCCTCTAGCCCCCCCTCCCCTTTGTCCGATTTTAGGCGTTGACGAACTTGATCTTTAGTTTTGCATGAACCGCTTATATATAGAGTTTGGTAACGATAAAACAATAATTGCGAGCGCTATAGCGGTAACAGACATATACTATACTATATATATATATATATATATATATATATATATATATATATATACAATTTTGAGCGTACCTCATTTTTGTCACCCTCTTCGATGGCCATTTGAAGACATTTTTCGAAAATAGCATCATGAGTACGACCTCAATAGCTGAATTTCCCTTAAAGTAATAGACCTACAAACAAACAAATAACAAGCTGCCCCCATTTTGAATGTACCCGTTTGGGTCAGCCTCCTAATCAGCCCACCAGGGTATATAGGTAAAACAAAAAATTATTGCTTTTAAATGTTTTATATATATGCATACATTTTTTTTAAGGAATTCAATTTGATTTAATTAAATTTTGAGCTGCTGAGTGACTAGTTTTAGAGGGCAGCTTATGTTGAGCTTTATTTTATTTTATACAAATGATTGTTTATGATTCTAATGCTTTTCTTTAAAACTGATGTCGATATTTGGCGTACGGGTATATCTTCGGTCTTCAGTCCATATTCTTGGAGTAAGTATTCCGTTTTTTTTTTTGGGATTACTCCTCTTGCCCCAAACAGCAATCCGTCGACGCTCCAATTTTGAACTTGGTATTTTTCTTTCAGATACCTACAGCAAGGTTCGTAAATCTTTATTTTCTCTATATCATCTTCAATTGCTTGAGAATTTCCTGTTTCAAACCTTAGTGTAGGATCTAGTATATGTCCTGATTTGCCTTCCTTATTAATTATAATGATGTCGGCACGTCTCTGAGAACCATCTTCTGACAAGCAACTACCCTCTTGAAATATTTCCCATGTTAAATCTATGGGAATGCTGAACCTAGTTGTTTGCCATTGTGAAATAATTCCAGAATTATTGTGTAGAAATCACTGGACTAAACAATAAGCAAGTTTCATTCCCCAAAATCTTCTGGCGGGGCAAGTCTCACAAAAGCGCTGCACTTAGGTGAATGTTATAGACGTCAAATAAAATAATGATTATTGCTCAAATAGGATTCGGAGAAAGGGAGAAGGGGGAGCTTAGGGAGCGGGTGTCAGCCGTAAATTAGGCGCAATAACAGGTGAATTAGTGAGGGTGGCTGTCATTGGGAATCTGACTGTTGTGTGGGCAAACAGGTGTATTTACACAGCTGGGCACCGTGCTAGCTACCCGTGGGACTCAATCAACCCCTAACTATCACCCTCCACCTTCCGACAATTACATCCCTTCACACATAATACATTCCAGGTCTCGGTCCCGTTTAAACACGTTTTTCCACTCATCAATTACCGTTAGCAGAATAAGAGAGCCGAGAGCTTATCAATTCAAACTAAAACAATCCGAAGTGGCCAATTATTAAATTAATTATTTCAATATCAATATTAAAGGTTGAAGAAATGACGCGATTTTAAATTCTTAACTTAGGAAGCGGTTGAAGACTGCATTATTTAATGTTTCATCATAACAATGTGGACCGATGACTCTTCCCTGGAAGATATCGCACCGTTTTTTTTTGCATGAAACCGTGCGGGAGGAAAAATGTATTCCTTTTACAAATAACTACTGCGTAATTAATTTAAAATAAATTAATTCTAAGAACGTTTTTTGTTATGTTGATGTTTTTTTAAGAAAACATTTTTTTTTATTCATTCCAGAATATTTTGCGTTTTTCGTTTAAAAATTCTTTTTTTTTTTTTTTTTAAATTTCAGAATCCATTCCTATCCCAGTAGACTTGTTTGAAATATAATTTTGTTGACTACACCTTTTATGTAGCAGCATTTTTCAATAAAATGAGCCGTTTCTGAAATAAAGATTTGTGCATTTTACGGCTAAAGAGAATGCATCAAATCAAAATTTTCACAGATATAAACGCGTTTTAGAATTTGATTTTTAAAAAGAATCCGCTATAAAACTTAGGACATTTCATTGGAAATTCCAAAGATATGGTCGCTGGAGAAGATTACGAGGTTGAATAAGGACTGAATGGATTCTTCTGGGGTCCCAATTGTGGCACACCAAGTCTCAGCTTTCAAAGATTTTAAGGGGAGTGGTACCCGAAGTTCGGACGCTGTATATACATTTGCTTAGTCGGAATATACGTTAGTCATTACCAAACTCGACATTTAAGCGCCCTATGTAAAAATGAAGATCAAGTTCGTGAACGGGTAAAATCGGACCAGTGGGAAGGGAGGTTTAAGAGCGGAAGAATTTTCAAAATTCGAAATACCTCCTTTGTTATACGTCGGATCGAAAAAATGTATAGAATCAATCTTATTGAAAATGTAATGTTCTACATGTTGTTATATATATATATATATATATATATATATATATATATATATATATATATATATATATATGTTTTCTCTGTGCTGAATATTAATCGAGATATGTCCATGTTTTTTATTCGGCCATCAGTAACCCCCACTCCTACTCATGTCATATTACCTATAATCTGTTATATCATGAACCACTTCATCCCAAGGTTAAATACCAAATATGGTTTTCATTGAACTATTACTTTGTGAGACACAAGCAAGTACGCCATTTGATCTAAACCGTTATTTAGCCGTTTCGGTAACACTAAAAATCATATTTGTTATTGGTTGAAATTTGGCATGGGATAGTGGTGGTTTAGAGAGAGAGAGAGAGAGAGAGAGAGAGAGAGAGAGAGAGAGAGAGAGAGAGGGGGTGAGAAGGTGAGAGAGAGAAGGTGAGAGAGAGAAGGTGAGAGTGCGAGAGGGTGAGAGAGAGAGAGGGGGGGGGGGAGAGTGAGAGGGTGAGAGAGAGAGAGAGAGAGAGAGAGAGAGAGAGAGAGAGAGAGGGTGAGAGAGAGAGAGAGAGAGAGAGGGTGAGAGGGAGAGAGAGAGGGAGAGAGAGAGAGGGTGAGAGTGAGAGAGGAGAGGAGGAGAGGGAGAGGAGGAGAGGAGAGGGAGAGAGGAGAGGGAGAGGGAGAGGGAGAGGGAGAGGGAGAGAGAGAGAGAGAGAGAGAGGGGGAGAGAGAGAGAGAGAGAGAGAGAGAGAGAGAGAGAATTAGAATTAGAAAATACAAAATATTTTCATTATTATCAGTCGAATCAATTAGGTTATAGACCCCATCTTGTAGAAATAGGTATGCTCTCAATTACTCGATGTATACATACATGTGCTTGAAACTCAAATATTAAGCAAGTTATTCGTACTTTCTTGAATACAGCTTTGAGTGAACCAACACTTCTGACTCATTACATTTTTACTTAGAAATATAGAATATATGGTGAAATGAGATTACTAATGAAACGTACCAGCTCATGGTAAATTTCTTAGTTTACGTCGTCCCTACCGGACGGCCTTTTTACTGTAATTTTATTACACCTACACATACTTTCGTCAAATGTATTCTTTTACTGATTATATTGCAACGGAGCATATTTGTAGACGGTAAAAGAAGAAAATTATATATATATATATATATATATATATATATATATATATAATAGTGTTACGAAAACTACGTACTTGAAAGATTGAACAGAGATGTCACGTATTTAAGAAGTACAAAGTGGATCAAAAGTGCCGACATATGGTGCCACCCGTCCTCGGCCATACCAGTCCAGAATTAGAAGACTCCAGACAATTCTGCTTTGATGTTTTCCGACAAGCTATAAAAGACCCCTGACAGAGTTTAGTTAGTTTGTTCTCAGCTCTCTTCATGTGATCAACAGTGCGTTCAGTGCAGCTTTAATGAACAGTGCGTCTTAATTTCAGTGCAGTAAAGTGTTTTAAGTGAAGAACAGTCTTTTGCCATGTTTATGAAAAGAACAGTATAGTGGCGAGTTTAAGTAAAGGACAGTGCAGTGCCGTGTTTTTGTGAACTTCAGTGATCGTGAGTGAGTTATTGGACAGTGTAATAACAAGAACAGTGAAGAAATCAGTGCATACTGTGAGTAGTAGTAAAGAATAATTAACCAAGTGTGTACTGTAATGTTAAATAAATTGTGCAGTGGTAAAAACTCTGAAGCTTATGTTTAATTTTCCAAATCCAAAAGAACTCTAATAAACAACGTTTATTACTGATTTTGTAATAAACGCAACAATAATATAACATATTCTAGAATGATATCTACTTAGTGACAGTAAAAACTATTGATATTAACTTCTTCTGGGAAATATCCTTGAGAAATATGGGTCCAATGATAGTGTACTATTCTTATTTGAATAATTAGCATGGAAAGTCTCCCATTTATAATCACCTCTTCTATTTACGTAGAGAGAGCTCATTAACTTTAACTTTGAGGAAGAGTTTAAATTGGAAGAGGTAACAAATACATTGGTAGAATAGTAATTGGCGGAGAAGTTAAACATTATTCTCATGGGTTCTGCAACACTTCCCCGATTTATAAGTTTGTCGGGCCATCTCAGAACGTGTACTCTTTAATAATCAAAAACTTCGTTGCCAAGGATTTAAGTTGACTTCAAGGAAATAAAAAATAATAATTAAAAGCATAAATTATCGTACAATGTATAATGAATGCACAGTCGCTACTGTTGAAAACATATTGGAAATCAAGCTGAGTACTGATCGTAAAAGACGACAGTTGTGGATCAACCATGGGACAAGATGAGTTTATAGCAGATATCAGCTATTAAGGTTCTACTCATGGTGCAATTTACCATAAGTTTCTTAAAATGTCCACAAACACTACCTAGGAGACTAAAATGAGGTCCTTTCAAAATTGTGTGTGTTTATGTGTGTATGTATATATATATATATATATATATATATATATATATATATATATACATACATATATTGGTCTCTTCACGCTCTAGCGATAGCAATTTTTGTTTTATCAATGCGATCTGAGAAAAATATTTGTCCATATACTAATTCCATTTTGCCTTACAATCTAATTTTGCGTAGTGATATTTGTGCACAATAACACTCGAAACCCCCCCCCCAAAGTATATATATACATATATATATATATATATATATATATATATATATATATATATATATATATATATATATATATATATATATATATATATTTGACATTGGGGGGACGATTAATTTGCGAATATTTTAGAGTGATGTAAATAGGTTTGTGTGACTTTGGGCGGTGGTTGTGCGAGTGTGGTGTGTGTGTGTGTGTGTGTGTGTGTGTATACATATATATATATATATATATATATATATACACGTATACATTTGAATTTATAATAGTATACAATCGTTTTAGTAAATAGTAGACAACATATAAAAACGGCCAGAGAAAAACAACCGGGAAAAAAATAAAATTCTAAGTAAGAGCTGTTAATACAAAAGAATCAATGCCGTAGACTTTTACTAATTATGGATATGCTTCGATTCCAAACAGCAACACTATTTTCCTGTGCGCTTATATTTTAGCGTCTGAGGGTTTTTATTCTTCCAAGCATGTAAAAATTAAATATCAAAAGGATATATATATATATATATATATAGGTATGTTAACGCTCTAGATATAGCAATTTTTGTTTGATCAATACCATACTTGATTTTTAATCTTTAAAAGTTTATGTAAAAATAAGGTTGTGTTTGTCGATATCGTGCCCGGGAGGGGCTAAAGGAGTGGAATTTCGAAATATCTCCGTTATTATGTAGCGAAAAATCGTATATAACCTGTCTTCTTGCAAATAACATTTTCTATAAATGATGGTCCCGCATACACTTTTCCTTTATTTTGAATATTAACGGAGATATTTAATTTTTTTTTTAATGCAGACTTAAGTAAACCTTAACATCTACACATATCATATTACCGATAAGATATTATTAGACTATTCCAAGCTTAAATATAAAATATTGTTAACATTGTTTATTTACTATGTGAGATATGTACAAGTATTTTCGGTGTGACGTCATCTTTTTTTATTTTACTTTTTAAACTACATAATTTTTATTTGATCCACACCACACTCGAAACTTAAACGTTTCATGGAAAACTAAAGAATATATTAAGTAATGAACTATTTGTGGGGAGGGGGGGTTATAGGAGGAATAATTAAATTCGATATATCTCCATTATATGTATGGGAGCGAAAACTTGTATATAATTAATCTTGTTGATATTTTCATTTTCTACAACATTGTTCTAAAGCATATGTGGGCAACCACTGGCCCACTGTAAGATTTGATCCGGCCCGCGAGACAATTTCGTAAAACCCTATTAAACAAAAATATTACACTACTTACTCCAAATGAGGAAGATGAGGAGAGATTTGTGCGTTTGGCAGTACTTACAAATGCGAACAGTTCTTTTCAATGATGAAAGTAAATAAATCAAAACATCGTACAAGGCTGACTGACGATAATTTGGAAAATTCTTTATGTCTTTGTATCAGTGGAATTAATTCAAACATCAATGGATTTTTTTCTCAAATTGAAGCTCAAGTGTTTCATTGATTTCGGTGTCGCTATTTAACTTTCCCTTGTTTATAATAATTTCAAATTTTATGATTTAATTATAATGTTGTACTTTTTTTTTCTCTCTTTCTTTTTTGTTGTTTTAATAAATTGTATTATAATTACATTGTCGTATAATTTCATGTCTGATATCTATCGTTAAAAATTATGAACACTACTTTAAAATGCACTACTTTTAAACGCTGCCCACGAACGTATTTGCACACTAAAGTTAGGCCCACAAGATGTCAAAGGTTCTAAAGAAATTTCAGTAACTCAAAAATTAAGGAAGTTATTGGTACTTTTTTTGGCTTCAGGCTTCTTACTACAGGAAAAATAGAGAATTGATGGCGAGATGAAATATTAGCGTGAGATATGTCTTGCACGTGGAGAATTTGCTTAGTTTTCGCAGCAATAATAATTATTATTATTTTCTAAATCATAGAAAGGGAAATGACTTAACCTGCAGCTGGGAAATCCGCTTAGTTTACACAAGCCCTTGGTAAGGCTTTCCTTTGAGGGTCTTACTCTCGAGGGTTGTGGACAAGGATAATGGGAGGAATGGCTAGCAGTGTATCCGGGTCCTGGGATATACCTGTTTGCCAATATAGATCGGCACAATAGTCTGCTCCCAATGAAAGCATGCCTGAGTAATTCAGTAATTATGGAGTCTAATTTAGTTCTGACACCCCCCCCAACCCCCAGGCAACACCACCTTCATTCCCCAAATCTCATTCGGTGCTTTAATAATTATCATTTTGCTTCGTTCTCCCAATATTTTTCGAAATATATAAAATATTGTTACGTTTTTATTACAAAACCAGCAATAAACGTTGATAATAAGAGTTCTTTTGGATTGCAAAATTAAACACACACACAAGTTTCACAGTTTAACACTGCACGATTTATTTCACAATGCACAATACTCCTGGTTAATTATTACTACTCACAGAATTACACTGATAGTGTCACTGTTCTTCACATAAAACGACGGCACTGCACTGTCCTTTAATTCGCGGCACTGTACTGTCTTAAACACGGCACTAAACTGTTGCTTACAGACACGGCACAACACTCTTATTCACGGCACCACACTTTACCGCACTGCATTAACTCTTCAGTTCCTAATGCACCCTCCAGGGTGCACCTCTTTTTTTTCTTTTCTTTTAAATGTTCAACTCGTTTATTTATCTTTAAAGCCCTTCAAGCACACTTCAGTATCTATAGAACGTGCCACAGCCTGTCCAAGCCAATAGAATGCTCTCACGAATGAGTATAACCTTCCAAAATCAGTTACCTTCATGTTTTCAAGTGTGATCAGAGCAGCCTGTTGATTTTCAGCCACCATGTCAAACAAAACGTAAGAACTCGCTTTTTTTTTGTGTTTTGTTATTATTGAAATAGTTAATGCTTCCAACCGTATCAAAAAAACTGGAGAAAAACACAAAATACTTACTCAAACAATCGTGGCTAAAATTAGCTATAATTTTGAAAACACTTTTTTCCCCATAAATTTGGATGCATAGCATATGGAAAAACTAAGTGGAAACAAAGTTACAATCGTGAATGCAATATAGGAATTGGAGAGTTAAGTCGCACTGTAGCGCTGAACATCCCTCGAAGACCGTCGAGCAACCACTGAACTGTGGGGTACTGTGAGAGTCCCTTATATATACCTGTAGAAGGGCCTAGCCAAGGAAAGGTCCAGAACTTCCTGGAAAGCTCTAATTAGATTCTGCCGGCGGACCTACTTAGAATGGCCCTAATTAGATCAAACACGCGGCTCTCTCTCTCTCTCTCTGCCAATCTTTCACGCAACAATATGTTTATCATTTCACTCACTGCTGAAAAACTTCCCTTATAGTCTGACTCATCTGAAATATTTTATACCTGAAATAATAATACAAATAAGACTAACCCGTCTAACTACTTACGGGACAGGACTCCAAAAATACTTACTTATTGTATACAAAATTAAACGAACTGGGAAAAACATTTGACTATGTGCCAATTCAATTTAACAAACTTACACCTATTCTATTCTAAACTCCATCTTGCCTTACAATTTTATTATCTTTTGTAGCGTTATATATGCATACTAACATTCAAAATCTAGATACTTGAGGAACTTCAAAAATTCGAAATATCTCCGTTATTATCAAACATTTGTACAGTTAATCTTATTGAAAATGTAATGTTCTATAAATGTTGTTATGTACATTTCTTCATTATCTTGATTATTAACCAAGATATTTTCATTTTTTTCAGCCTTGAGTAAGCTCCCACTCCTACTTATGTCATATTAACAATAACTATTATATTATGAAGTGAATTATTTGAAGCCTAAATGCCAAATATTGTTCTCATTGGACTTTTATATTTTGATATAAATGCAAATAAATAACGCACGTGGGTAATCTGCTTAGTTAACGAAGTTTTGTTTTGTCGTTACTAAACTCGATATATAAGCGTTTAAGCAAAACTAAAGATCAAGTTGGTTAACGGTTAAAACCGGACCGAAAATTCAAAATATTTCCGTTAATATAAGTCGAATCGAAATATTCTATACATCAATATTAAAGTAAATTTAATTGTCTAGAAATGCTGTTATATTTATATTTCCTCTAATATGAATATTAACTGAGATTTGAACCATTACTCATGACATAATAACAAGAAGCTGTTTGACATGAACCTGTTTATTCTAAGCTTAAATACCAAATATTGTTTTCATGAGACCTTTATTATGCAAAATCGCTGTGCAATGAAGTCATGAATTAAGAGTTTACGTTGTTGTTTCGAAAATGTTTATTTGATCTATGTCATTCTCGATATTTAACCGTTTCAGCCAACACAAAAGATCATATTAGTTATTAGCAGAAATCGTACCTGGAATAGGGGGTTTAGAGAGGTTGGGGAATTCAAAATATCTGCGTTGACATCAGTCAGATCGAAAAATGTTATAGAGCTAATCTTATTTAAATATTGATGTTCTATGCACTTTTTCCTAACTCAAATATTGAGCGAGTAGATCGCACTTTCTGGTTTTCTATCAGAATATGTGGTATGATGCGATCACCACAGTGTCATACCAGCACGTGGGAAATCTGCTTAGTTTACGCATACCTGCGTGAAGGATTTTTCTTTTCATTCACTTGTAGTGCGGTATAAAATTCTCTTTTGTTTCTGTATACGTCAGGATTTTCTAAATCGCAAAATTTTAACAGTCAGAACCTATACAGTGCCTAGATTTGCCTATCACCAAACAAGCGTCAATTTTCAACAGAGTTCCCTAAAGGGAAATCAACTTTTGTGTTTGCAACTATTTAAAAGTGACAACAAAATAACTATTACTGAGAAGAAGCACAGTTTTTTTCAATCATGCAGTTACACATTTTTTTATGACGAGTGATGGTTTTCTTGAAGTTTCCAAATATAGGGATGGCAAATAAGTCCTTTCGGTTTTTTAAGTTGAAAGAAAACTATTGTATATTTTGAACATAATTTTTATTTTAATCTGCAATGTAATGTCCATTATTTGCTATTACTTTACCCCATCTCTCCATCAGCTGAATAATCCCATGCTCATAGAATGTCTGTGGTTTATTAGCGAAAAAATGATCAAGGTGCTCCCTGACACCCTGTTCGTTTTCAAACCGTTTTCCACCTAAGGAATTTTGTAGAGACCGGAATAAGTGGTAGTCACTAGGAGCAAGGTCCGGTGAATAGGGAGGGTGGGGCAAAAGATCCCATCCAAGGGCTAACAATTTGTTGCGGGTGACTAACGAAGTGTGGGGCCTGGCATTGTCATGATGGAAGACGACACCCTTTCGATTTGCCAGTTCTGGGTGTTTTCGTCGAATTGATTCATTCAATTTTGTTAATTGTGAGCAGTATAGAGTGGAATCGATTGATTTACCCACCATACAGAAAGCATTATCTTCTTTGGGTGCAATCCCGCTTTAGATGTGGTTCCTAGTGGTTCGTTGCTAGGTCTCCAAGATTTTTTTCGCACCACATTATCGTAGACAATCCACTTTTCATCCCCTGTCACAAGTCTTTTAAGAAATGGATCGTTTTCTTGACGTTTTCGCAGGGAATCGCAAATGGAAATGCGTTTTGCCAAGTTGGCTTCGGTCAGAGAGTGGGGGACCCAAACATCCGGCCTAGAAACGTAGCCGAGCTTCCGCAAATGATTTTCTACGCTTGTATGTGATATGTCTAGGGCCTAAGCAATGTCTCGCACTGATTGGGAAGGATTTTGATCGACTATAGCCTTAACATCAATGCTTTCAATTTCTTGTGGACGACCAGGTCGTGGTGCGTCGTTTATGTCAAAATTCCCTGCCCTAAACTTGGCAAACCAATTTTGGCATGTGCGCTCTGTTAAGGCTTTATCTCCATAGACCCCGCATATTTTTTTATGAGCCTCTGCAGCTCCCTTTCCTTTTTTGAAATAATACAGCAAAATATGCCTATAATGCAATAAATTACCGTCCATCTTCTCAGCTGGATCACAAACGCAATACTGACCTAATCTTAACAAGTGTCGACAGACATAACTGTTTACATATTACAAATAGGATAAACAATCCTCTGTTGGGATTAATTGCATCAGATAAATGTGACATATTGTAAACAAAACATGAATACAAAAACCGAAAGGACTTATTTGCCAACCCTATATCTTGTAGAAGTTGAATCTAAGCTCGTCTAAGTGCAGATAACTGCCTTAATGGACCCTGACCTGGAATCATAATAACCAATTTGTAACCCCTCACAAGCAGCTTTGAGGACCAGCAATGATATTTTCTAACAGTATCGCTTCATGTCAAGAATATTAAATTATTAGTTCTCAATCGGTTGTAAGTAGTCTTGTGGAATAATGAGTTTTAGTTGACAGTATTTTGCAAGTAATGTAGTTTGTAATGTGTTGGTTATAAAAAAAAAAAATTCGTGATGCAGGAACTGCTATGCAGAGTTCGCACGCGCTGGCATGACACACTATTGATCTCTTCTCCCCTTATATTTTCTATTCCTAAGTAAAAATCCCATAAGAATAAGTGGAGACTTACTGTAGGCCGAAAACAAGAAAGTAAGAATAACTCGCTTAATATTTGAGTAACAAAAAAGTTTATAGATCAACATTATAGAGCATCAATAGTTTTATAAGATTTATCCGACATCACAAAAACTTATGAATTTTCGAAATCCTCTTACTTCTAACACCCCTCAATCCCTATCCCGTGTCTGATTTGAACCAATAACGAATATGATCTTCAGTGTGGAATAAAACGGTTGAATATCGAGTACAGTATAGATCAAATAAATATTTTTGAGTTACGAGAGGATAAAATCTTAGTTGAGTACGTCACCACAACCTATTTGCATCTATATCACGTAATAAATGTCCGTTGAAAAGAATATTTGGTATTTAGGTTTCCAATAAGACGTTTCATGGAATATTCAGTTATTGCTACAGTGTGATGTGTAAAAAAGGGGGTTTTCTGAAGGCTGAAAATTAATAAATTTCTAAATCTCGATTAATATTCGAGATAAAGAAAAAGTGCATAGAACAAAATGTATTGAACATTAAACTTGCAACAAGATTGGTTATGTACAATTTTTCAATCCGATTCATAGTAATGCAGATATTTTGAATTTTCGATATTCTCCAGCTGTAAGCCTCACCTACCTCCCTTGTCTACATGAAACGCTTACATATCGAGTTTTGTAAAGATCAAACAAATATTGCGAAAGCAGATATCGACCTCTAAAATAGACCTATAAAGTTATATAAATTAATCTGAATGGAACTCATTTTTATCATCTCCTTGGTAGGTCGATGGACATTTCGGAGGAAATATTTTTTCGGAAATCGTATTATGAGTACAATCTCAATAGCACATTTCACTTAAGAAAAATCTGCTAAAAGCTCTGGCTGAGTTAAGGTACAGCAAACCGTAGGCTCCCTACCTAGCCATCTAAACTGAGAAGGTGGTAAAGCAGACATAGAAGAAAATATTTCAAAGTTTAAAAATATACAAGTTACCTTTTTTTTTGGAAAACGTAAGAGTGTGAGCCAAGATTATAGCCCGGTTCCCAATTTGTGGGTGCATTGGATTTCTGAATGCAGCATAAAAGGCCGCATTACTGCAAGTATTATTGATTAACTCCATTTCATATTAAATCAAAATCATATTGAAATTAAGCAAACTGAGCTCTTAATTAAGCTTGTCGTTCGAGTTTAATAATACTGGAGGGATTTAAATTGGCCTTACTTTCGAAGCGTTTAAATTAATCTACCTTATCCGTCATTATTGCTTATAATATATATTGAATCTGATATGATTCTCTCAATTTAATTGGTCTCCCAGCATATTCGTACACTGTTTGTTGTTCTATCATCATTATTATCATTATATAGAGATAATAATACTGCTAGATACATCTGTGTTTGATGAATAATATTTCGATTTAATGAACTTTATCCCACTTAATATTGCTTGTACCACCTACCACGGAGGTTAATATACATTTGGAGTTATGTAGTCAAATATATTTTAGTCGATTTTAGAATCGTTCATGCCTATAAATATAGGCAGATTATGTTGTAAATGGAAAGAAAGTTTAAAAAGTCCGTCACTCAGGAAGTACGTAAACTAAGCACATTTCCCCGGTCTGGGTGTGACACACTATTGATCTCACCTCACAATATATTTTATATTTTAAGTAAACTTCCGATGAGTAGGTGGGCGTTCACTAAAGTCTAAAAAAACAAGAAAGTACTAATTACTCGCTTAATATTTGAGCCACAAAAATGTATGGCATAACAATTTGAAAGCATCAATAGTTAATTAAGACTATTTTTATAACATGTTTCGATAGGAACCAGTGGGAGGGGAGGTTAGAGAGGAAGAATTTCGAAAATTCAAAATATCTCCGTTTTTATGCGTTGGATCGAAAAATTCTATGGAACCAATCCTATTGAAAATTGAATGTACTTCAAATATTGTGTATACATTTATTCTCTATCTTGAATATTAACCGAAATATTTTCATTTTTTAGTTTTCAGCCTTCAGCAAACCTCCATTCCTACTCATGTCACATAAACAATACTCTATTATAAAATAAACCACTTTATTTGAAACTTATATACCAAATATTGTTTTAAAGAGAGCATTATAATACGATATTAATGCAAATAGGTTCTCCTCTCACTATTAGTTTTTGGATTACTAAAATTTGAAATAAGAATTATTCTGATTCATTATAAATTACAGTATTAGATATAGTAAATAGTTTTCAATACAAAATATTATAATACTCTGTTATATAATAAACCACTTTATTTGAAGTTTTAATACCAAATATTATTTTCAAGAGACCTTTATTGTACGAGATATCTGCAAATATGTTATGTTGACCCCCCCCCCCGTCTTAAGATCTTGGACTACTAAAATTAAAAATAATTCTAATTCGTTATAAATTACAGTACTAGACGTAGTAAATAGTTTTCGACAAAATTAATATGTTATATTCAGATATATTTCAGTAATTGTTTTTCATTCAAGTGAAGAATATTTCTATCTATCTGTTAAGCTGTGATAGGTGGGGCTGACCTGTTTGTTTTCAATTCAGGCGCTTTCCGTTGGAAGGTTATTAAAATGTGGCTGAAAGATTTCTCATTCTCGTTTGCATTTGTTCACTTAATATTCACGGTGGTGTTAAGTGTAACCAGTATGGAGAATTATCTATTGTAAAACTTCACGTGGGGGAAATCTGCTTGGTTTCTGCGTGACGGACTTTCTTTTAAATAGCTTTTGTTCTGGTCAAACAATTGTTTCCTGATTGTTTTAAGTTCTCCACCTATTTCAATTTCATTATTAACTCAATGTCAAAAGCAATATATAATACCTCCACGTACTCAAATTCCCACCTAAAAAAGCAAAATGAAAAGTAATGCTAGAGGTATGTATTTTCATACGAGCTATGGTGACTGTTTCTCCTTTTGGGTAAAATAGTTTAAATCGCAGTGAACAAGTAAATATCTTGTAAAGAATCCTGATTTTTTTTTTCTTCTACACACTTACTTTTTTTAGATTTTAAAACTTGAATTAGACATCAAAAATATTCGACATGAGGAATAATTACTACTGTTGTTGAAAATGGCATTAATAGCTGCAATGTTAGTGGGTGACCAGTAAGGAATCGATTTTATCAGCTGTGTGCTTATTCCCTTCTCGTTATACAACATCTCTCACTCCCTCCTCTCTTTGCGGATTTCTGCCTCGGAAAAGATCTATTGAGGTTGGACTCGCTTATGAAAGTCTTCAAATAACCACCAATCCAAGCCAGTAGATACCGAAAATGAGATCCGTCCAAATATATATATTTCATTTTGTCCAAAAATTTCAAAATATGTCTGATGAAAGAATGTTGTATAAACAGTCATACTGCAAATTTTATTTCCTATAATTATTTTTTCCCATCTATTATTTAAGATATTTGATTTTTTTAGTTTTCACCCTAATCTAAACCCTCACTCCTATTCAATTCGCATAAGCAATAATCAAACATTTCAGGAAATGTCTTATTCTAAGCCTAAATACGACTTATTGTCTTCTTCTGACAAGAAATGTGTTTTATGAAAATATAATAGTAAAACGAATTATAGGCGTTATTATTACTTAGGTCGATACATGTTATAATTAATTTTGTTGGACATGTATGCTACAATTGTTGTCCTATACATTTTTTTCAATTTCAGTATTAACTTAGTTAACTGCATTTTTTTCAAATCTGGTCTGTATTTAATCCCAATTCTACTCATACGACATTCAATTAAAGCACCTGCATGAATAAGCATCATAAAAGCATAAAATTCTCATTAAGTTTGTTTCCATAGGCTGCGTGAGAAATAGAGAACAGGATGTGGAATGACGTCACCCCTCAGGAATTACAGGAGGTGTGATATCTGCTTAGCAGCACCCGCGTAACGGACTTCAATAACTAATAAAACATATTCTTTTAAACTTAAAAATGATCTAGAATCTAGAAATATAATCTCTGTTTCGACATTTCCAGCAACATGCTTTGAACCTACTAAAAAAAAAAAGCAGATTATAGCGAATTAAGAATTTCATATTTGTATATTCTCATATATATATATATATATATATATATATATATATATATATATATATATATATATATATATATATATATATATATATATATATATATGAATATTTTTATTGCTTTTAAAAATTTAACATTTTCATAGCAAGGGTTCAGCACATGTCCATGATTTACATTTTCTTTTCTTTATATAAACATAAACAGAGAATTCATTTAAAAATAACAAAAAACAAAAACTATATACAATAATTACTATAGAAAAAACATAAAACATTAATTTTATTTTAATAATTATATTGATTGTATTTTTTCCCTCGGACCTAAAGACTTTTAAGTATGAAAACATATATGTAGTTAATTTTATTCTTGTCCATAAGGTCAAACAGATTATCCATGGATTGCTGTGGAATGTTAAGACTTTTCAGGAGGTGGTTTCTTCTCTCTGCTAAAACGGGGCATTTAAGGATGAAATGCGTAACGGTGTCTTGACTATCTTCGCAAACAGGGCATGACTTTTCTGGATTGAATATGTAAATTGTCCTACCAACTATCAATCTTTGATTTTTTGTACCTAATAAGGATTTGAGATATAACTTTAGTCTTAAAAAATGGCACATTTTGGTACAGGTACTCCTCGCCTCTGCCAAGAGAGCTAATTCTTCTAAAGTACTGGCTATATGTGATGTTTAAAACTCTTTCAATATCTAACGAGATTAAATGGTTCTCGAGAGCCTCTAAATAAGTCTTTATTTTTCCATTAATATTTTCCGCCCTTTCCAATTCCACCAACCTCCCTCCTATGTACCCAAGATACCCTTCCAGTTCATTCACCCAATTAAATGCCATTGAATAATTGGCAGATAATTCCTTTAGGCGCATGTAACACAGTCTTGATAGATCATCTGCCGACTTCACTTGTAGAGCCTTCCATCAATTCAACATCTTCTTGAAAATTTTTGAGTTTTCATTTTGGATTTCCTAATTATACGGAACTATCCGTTTTGGGCCTGATCCGTTTTGGACCTTCCAAGCCAGGAGTCTATAGTTGTATAATGAATACTGGTATGTTAGTTATGCAGTAAAGTCACAAAAACAGTTTGGTTTGTTCTTAATCCATTAAAGTAGACTTTTTTTCATTAACGCACAGTTAGTACTTGAGTAGAATAAACATTTGTCAAAGAGAAGGGCTTGCTAAAGTTCTCAATAATATTGGGCATACAAATTTTTAAACTTTGACCTTTTGATGCCTGTTGTGAATTGTGCTTGTCAGTAATAGATTTTTAAGGGCTATTTAGTCATTTTGATGTCACATCCTAGAGTTGGAATCAAAGCTTTATTGGCTAATATCAATTCCTAAAATACCATAGGGGGCCCTTGATCCTTGAAAATAAATGTGGTGACATTCTGCTGATGTTGTTAAATGTCAAACGTACTTGTTCTATTAGAGTGTAAATGGACAGTACACTGTGGGCGCCCAATTAAAATATACTTACTGGCCCTATAAAGTTTTACGTTAGTTGATTATGGATATACAGTATTCATGTTTTGAAATGAGCTTTGCATTTATTTCTATTTCCTGTTAGTTGAAAAACCACTAAAAACCCTTGCAACATATTCTCCATCTGGACTGTCATGAGAATAAAATTTATTTCTGTATTTTCCAATGGACCTGAGTGCCCGAAACTGTTTGTTGTTAATAATTTAATATAGTATTATTAATATTTTTGTTAATACCACTATTATAATTACATAATGCAGCAATGCGGTATTCTTATATTAATCTCTTTCAATCATGGTAACTTTCGTTTAAAATACCTTGCACGAAGCATAGGAAGTATTGTAATTGTAAAACTAGACGTATCTCGCGTTACTAAAAATTGACTAGCCTGAGAATGTTAAAATTTCATATTTAGGACTGATTTCCACGCAGAGTGTCCCTCTAACGTAGGAATTTATAGAAATTTTGTGTGCTCCATCCTTTGGATACTACACACAATTCATTGTTTTCATTATAGTATTTCGTATACAATAATTAATTATAAACATTATAAGAACAATAAAAAAAAGAAAAAGAAAAGAGAAAAGAAAAGCACATACATTAGGTGTAGATCTACAAAATTGTGTCCAGTTCTTGAATAAATGCTCTAAATCCCTTGTTGAATTTGAAAAAAAAGTTTCGGTTTGTCCGTCGGCCAAAATCCGTTTTGTAAGGTAATGTACTTGATGAGTTTTGTTCTTGATCCGTCAAGTAATGTACAGTCATATAAGAGGTGGTCATATGTCTGTTCAGTCTTATTGTCACACTTGCATGTATTTGTGTTTGTTAGTTTTAATTTGTAAAAGTAACTTTTTGTAGGTCCATGTCCTGATATAAATTGTATTTGTTTAGAATTGTTAAGTGCTATTTTTTGTCTCTGGTATACAGTTGGTATGTACTTATGTAATTGTCGTTCTTTAGTAGTGTTTGTCCCTGTTTCGTCCCATTTTTTATAAGATTTGTTTATCAAAAGAGTTTTAATGGTCAGTTTAGTCAGTTTAGAGTATGTAATAGGTATTGATTTGTCTCTTGAAGCTGTATTTGCAAGTTGGTCTGCTGTGTCATTTCCTAAATTTCCCGATTGACCTTTTATCTATGCTATAGCCACAATTACATGTTTCTACATAGTGTAATTAATCTTCTGATCTGTTCAGTCTGTTTGTTATGGTTTTCGTTATTGTAAATGCGGTCTATGTTAATTTTGCTGTCCATATAGATTATACTAGTCTCTGTCACTTGAAATGCCGTGCAGTGTTTTGAGTGCCTCAGTAATTGCAAGGTTTTCTGCTTGATTGTTTGTACATAGTGGTGATAGTCTCTATTGTCCTCTCTGTACAATATTGCCGTCTTTTAAAATGATGTACGCACACCCAACGCTGTCCTTGTTTTTACTTCCGTCAGTATATACTTGATATGTCCACGTTTAGGGCTGTTCTTCCGCCTAATTATGCGTCTCCCTTTTTGATCAAAATCTAATAAGAAGAGAACGAGGCTAGAATGGGATGAAAATAAAACATAGCAAATTTATCCGTACCTATTAGAAGTACACACTTTTTTATAGAAACATTTTTGCTAATTACGAAAAGATTTATAAATTATGTTCTATAAACATTTTTGTCCCGATGCAAAGATTCGAATGTATTGTATATTCAATTTAAATCATGTTAAATGAAGTGCATCAAAGAATTTATTTATTTAATTTAATAGGAGTGCAAGGATCATGGTGTCCACATCAGATGTTTAATTATTTGACTCTAAAGCTTTGGAATATTGATTATAATGGAACAGCTAACAGTCAGCTGATATTTTGCAATCTTCATCCTGAACGAAGATTCCCTCCATCATGCAGTCGTACACAAATAGTAGTTGGTGACTAAATACTCCAAAAGAGCCACAAGGGTAGTTAGAAAATTGCATAAAAATAAACTTCTTTTTTTTATTGAATTTAGCTCTTTCTTCGTGACTTTCAGCTTTGAAATGTTAGTAAAATTATAATTTGAAGTAACTAACAAACAGTATTAAATATGTATATTTATTGAATGCGCTATAATTGTTTTGAAGTATAAATAAAAATAATTTCCTATTTTGGAAACTTAAAATTTTTACTTTTTCTATTTATAGAAAACATAGTATAATAAATCTCGTTTTAATTTATCTATTACTTTGATAGGTTGCTCAAAAAGCTAATGACAGTAAAATAACTTAAAACGGTATAACAGGTTAATACAAATTCTACTATTTTACGTGAGTGTTTTCAAATACACATTCTTTAAAGAAATATTTATATTCATCAGGTTTTAATTAAAAATAATTTACGCAAAATGCTTCCAGGAGCTGCTTTAGGAATCTTAGCGCAAATAATGGAGAGTTAACAAAGCCGAAAGGGGTAAATTAAATAAATATTACTCGGGATTTGGGTTGGTTGGTGGAGGTCTATCATCAACGGAAGGAACAAAAGGTCAAACACACCTCCACCACTCTTAATGCTTCGTTTATTAAAGACAAAGTACTTTCGGGGCAAACCGTCCCGTCTTCAGTGCTCTGTGACACAGCATACACACTTTGACAAAACATGTAATATATAAATAAATGTAAAAGTCAACAAAAGGTAGTCAAATAATAAAAAAATTAAAAACAAACAAATATATAAAATATAATGCAGAACTTATAACTAAAACGTTACTAAATAAATATTAAAAGAAACATATAACAGAATAACTTGTATATTTGTTTTGCATTACATTTTATATATTTGTTTGTTTTTAATTTTGTTTAGTAATTGAGTACCTTTTGTTGACTTTTACATTTATTTATATATTACATATTTTGTCAAAGTGTAAATGTTGTGTCATAGAGCACTGAAGATGGGACGGCTCGCCCCGAAAGTACTTTGTCTTTAATAGACGGAGCATTAAGAGTGCAGGTGTGTTTGACCTTTTGATCCTTCCGTTAAATAAATATTAGTGTAATTGATAAACGCATCTTGTGACAAGAACATTCCTAAACCTTCGGCCTCTTTTTCCTACAATCAATTAGGTTTTAATGGTGTTTCTCCTGCTATCCACTCAGATACAAAATCAATATGGACACCTAATTGGAATTATGTTGAATTTTAGCTAATGCAGTTGTAGTGGAGTGTTATGCACGATGCTGTGACTTATATTTTCATTACTAGACAGTGTTTCCTTATTAATCGCTTTTCCAAGAAGAATTTCCTATTATCATGATGCTATTCCAGTTAAATAAACTACACTGATACGTAATGCACATTTATACTCACTTTAATTCCATCGTCAAGAGATTAATAATTCAATATTATATATATATTTTAGCACATCTATCAGGTGTTAAGGTTGTACTCGGGGCTATCGAAAAATTCCTTCAAATGTCCACAGGACATACACGTATATCAAATTAATTCAACGGCTTTCTCTCTATTAGCAGATTTCCCTTAAGGGAAATCAGCTATTGAGGTCGTACTCATGACGCGATTTTCGACATTTTTCTTCAAATGTACATCGACCCTACCTAGGAGATGACGAAAATGAGATGAATATATATATATATATATATATATATATATATATATATATATATATTTGTCTGTTACTGCTCTAGCGGTCGCTATTATTGTTTAATTTTTAAACTTTAATCTGCTGTTTACGCAGCCCCTGCGTGAAGGACTTTTTTTTCTGAGGATCTCAAATTTAATTTTTACCCATGTTGACTACCAATATGATTTTTTGGCTCTTACTTCCTCAGTTTAAATAGGGGTCTTAATCATCATTCTTATGAAATGAAGAACAGTTCTCATTCTACACAGAAAGTAATGGCTCGTTTACTACACAAACCTCTAAATCTCTGATTTTATTATTTCTCATGTAAAACCTTCAGCGAATTATATGTTAGAGTTTCGAGTAGGTACTCACATTGAAACTCATAGAAAAACTCAAAGTGAGGTATGACAAAAAATAATATTCAAATTTCTTCACACCAATTATAGATATAAAAACTTTGTATAGAACCTTTGCATGATCTATAAATCATATATTATAACATTGTTGAACCAATGTATAAGGACTGAGATATCGTATATTTCTTAATAATTAAATCATTTAAAATGAAGTGCATCAAAATATATTGTTTATTTTATGTAATATGAGTCTAAGGAAGTCATTGTATTTCTTTTGAAAATTTGGCCCTTTGTCTCCTAGTGAACTCACTGAAGTAATAATTGGTCTAAAACATCCTTCAAATTTAAATTGATGAAAGGAGACAGGATTAATATAGTGTTGGTTAATGTAAAACAAATCTCAGGCCCACTATAAGCTAAATAGACGGACAGCGTATGCACTTAACTGATCCTTGTCAAGAGGTGGATATGCTTTTAGCATGCCTATCAAAGGCTTCATATTTCATTTAATATGTAAATGGAAATTCATGTGGTAACCGCTATTCTAACTATCACGGTGAATTAAACTAGTTCTAATGATCTAATAATCTATGTTTTATCGTTCTAAAGAGAGCAACCAGTCCCGTCAGGCAGGGGTGACTTAAACTAAGTAAATTTCACACGTGCTGGAATTGTACGCTCTCTCAAATTCGAATTTCTACTTCTCAACTAGTAAGCTGCATATGTAACCACAACTTCAAATTTAAGTTGGACATAAGATGATTAGTGATAGAATTCCTCAAACGTCAAAATCGTAAGAGTAGGAGGGGGTTAAAGAAGGCTGAACACCAACAAATACAAGCACCTCCCTTAATATTCAAATTAAAAAAGTCTGTCACGCAGGGGCTGCGTAAACTAAGCAGATTTCCCACGTGATTTTACAATAGAAAAATCTGCCTACTAATAACGGCAGTAGTTACGGAAATGGCCGCCCTAGCTCTCGGTGGAAAGTCCCGAACATCGCCGACTCCTGCCGACCACATACACACAATACAAATGCAAATATCTCGGTTAATATTCAAGATACAGAATAAATGTATATAACAATATTTACAGTAAATTAAATTTTCAACAAGATTGATTCTTTACACTTTTCCGATCCGACGCATAATAACGGAGATATTTCGATTTGTCAAAAATCCCCCCTCTAAACCCCCTCTGCCACTGGTCCGATTTCAGCCATTAAAGAACTGATCTTTCTTCTTACATAAAACGATAAAATTTCGAGTTTGGTAACGATCAAACAAAAATTGCGACCGCTCGAGCGTTCTGCCCAGATATCTTGAATCGAATCGAGAAATGTTACATAGTAATTCTTGTTCGTCATTTTATGTCCCACAATTGTTCTTTGACCTGCCTTTTTTAGCAGATTTCCCTTAATGGAAATCAGCTATTGAGGTCGTACTCATGATGCGTTTTCGAAAAATTTCCTCAAATATCCATTGATCCTACCCAGGAGATGACGAAATTACTATGTAACATTTCTCGATCCGATTCAAGATATCTGGGATATTTTGATTTTTTTAGTTCATCCCACTCTAAACTAAATTTTATCTTTTGCTCTAAATATTTAAAATGGCATTGATCAAGAAAATATTAAGCTCTAAATAAAATATAAACTTTGTTAATGTCGTTGCATCGAACATATATGCATCATTCAGTAATAGTTCACAGAAAACCGAATTTGATAATTAGGCAAGGAATAAGACGTTACAATTTTCAATCAGCTTATTGTTAATATGAGACTAGTATGAGTGGAGGTTTACTGAAGGCTGAAAACTAAAAATTGCTAGTAGTATTCGGGATAGTAAAAAAAACAAAACATAAAAGGTAACATTTATAGACAACTAAATTTGACACTAATTGATTCTATAAAATTGTTCGATCCCACTCATAATAATGAAGATCTTCATAAGTTTTGACCCCCCCCCCCTTTACACCCTCCCTCCACCTCCAATTTCACCCACTAACGAAAAACATCTTTGTTATTACATAAAACGCCTAAATACCGAGTTGATGATTAAACAAAAAAAAATTACGACCGCTAGAATGGTAACAAACAAAAATATGTGTGTGTGTGTGTGTGTGTGTGTGTGTGTGTGTGTATATATATATATATATATATATATATATATATATATGTAACACAATAGAAAATCAATAATTGTAACAACACACAATAATTAGTAGTAGCATAATAATAAATTAAACAAGAATAACATTGTAACTTTAATGTAACTAGAACATAGCTTTAACATAATATAACAATAACTGTGATAACATATAGCAATAACAAATGTAACATAGTGATAAAACAATATTATATTAATTTTATTACTACATAAAAATAGCTTTAATAAAAAAAATAATATAGCAATAGTTATAATATCACATGTCAATAGTTATAACATAGTTCAAAAAACAAAAACAAAAAAAAAACAATATACTGTAGTAATACAAAACATAAGACAGTGACCAAACCATTTATAACAAACTTGAGGTTATACTTAGTACTCCTAATGTAAACAAAGGAACTACAACGATGTACAATCATTTTTAAGTATCTTTAGTCATGGTGAGTAAAATTAACACAAACACTATCTATTACACTCTAATAACAATGTGCAATGTATATATATATATATATATATATATATATATATATATATATATATATAAAGTAGTACCTGTACTTTTTAGCCCTGAAGAAGAGAAAATAAATATTCTTGAAATATTGGAATGAACTAAGATTTTTTCACCAACACTGACCAAAACTCCAAAAAACAACAACACCATATATATATATATATATATATATAACCTGGTCGAAAACAACAACACTATTATATATATATATATATATATATATAGAGAGAGAGAGAGAGAGAGAGAGAGAGAGAGAGCCAAAATAGGATTGATGGATATTTGAAGAAATGTTTCGGAAATCGCGTCATGTGTACAACCTCAATAGCTGATTTCCCTTAAGGAGTTTACGCACCCCTTACGAAACGAACGTTCCTACAGCTCACTTGATTCTAGTCTTGCAGTTAATAATATGACTGTTTTTAAATTTATTTCTAATGAGTATCAATGTCGAGATTGTATAAAATAATTAAACTCATAAAGTGGTTTAGGTTCAACAATGAATAGAGCTTGGAGAAATGAACTATTCCTATCAGAAATATTGATGTGAGAAAATAATTGCTCATTTATATGCAGATCCTCTTCCACTGAATACCCAGCGGTTAGCCACAGTAATTTGAAAATATCTTTCTCGCTTTTATTTAGCTTATTCACGACAAAGAAGATCAGTGAAAACTGTACTATGTACTTATTGTTTGAACTTCCGTTTTCCCTCGTAATTCGTGTTTATTAGAAAACGAATTAGTTGTGTTCAAAAAAAAAAAAAAATAGTGTCTTTAGTGTGTTAATTAATTCTCCAAATCATATTATAAAATTACTTGTAGTCTTGGTATGTGACAATGATTATTTTCAAGAGAAGAGTTGTTTGTACAGTTGTCTGTGACCGTCTTAAACCTCGCTGACAATGCTGCGGATGGAAAAATGGTTCCCGACAGGCATCATACATTTTATTTGCTATTCATATTTCAGTAACACCTCTTTCTAAACAATAAACACAATTTTTTGGGGAATAATGGCGCTGATAGTCATAATTTTCTATTAACTTCTTATTCAAACCCCCCTTCGCCCCAATACTTACTGTCCGATTTTAGCAATAAACGAGCTTCAATTTTGTTTTTATTATAATTTATTTCAGATGCCGCTACAACGACGATTCATCTTTAAACATGTTTGAATATAATTCTACAAAATTAAATAAATATTCAAATTTTTACAAAGCTAAATGTTTCAATTTTGTTTTGGGATGAAGCTGTCCAGTTGGGGATAACTAATTTGGTTTTACACGAGTTACGAGCCACACACAGGATATTTGAAGAAATGTTATTTAAACCCTTAAGGAAATATTGAGACAATGTTTTATATTACAAGTCTGTCTGGCAGAGACTGGGTTAAGTTTGCAGATTTTGCACGTTCTAGTATGACATAATACTTATCTCTACTCTCAAAATTTTCTCTATTTCTAAATAAAAATCCAATGAGTTGAAGTGGGGGTTCGCCGAAGGCTGAAAACAAGAAAATATGTAAAGCTCGCTTAATATTTGAGTTATGAAAAAATGTATAGAACAATTGAAGAACATCCATAGTTTAACAAAAATGGTTTCGTAACATTTTTTGATCCGACTCATAATATCAGAGATATTTTGAATTTTGGAATCCCCCCTAAACCCCTTCTACTCCTGGTCCCATTTCAGCCATTAACAAATATAACCATTAGAGTTGAAATAAATGGTTAAATATTGAGCAGGCTATAGATGAAATATACATTTTCTAGTCAAAGCTAGAAAACCTTAATTGATGACGGCATCACATTAAGTATTTGTGTGCATCTGACATAGTAGAGGTTAAGTGAAGACAACATTGTATTTAAGATTCGAATAAATAGACTCATGATATAACAGCTTATTGTAAATATGTCATGAGTAGGAGTGGAGGTTTACTGTGGGATGAAAACCAAAACGTGCATATATCTCGGTTAATAATCATGATATTGAAAAAAGATTTATAACATTTAATGACATCAAATTTGTAACAATATTGGTTCTATACAAGTTTTCGATCTGCGGCATAATGACGGTGATATATAGAATTTTCCAAAATTCCCCCTCTAAACCCCCTCCCCCGGTCCGATTTCAGGCGTTAACGAACTTGGTCTTTAGTTTTACAAAAAAACCGCTTATATAACGAGTATGATAACTAACAAATAAAAACACATTCATATCTAATGAGCAGGGAAGATGAACCTACATGTCGCTACTGCAACAGAACGCTGACTGTAGAACACATACTAACTGACTGCAAACAAGCAAAAACGTACCCATGGCCCACAAATGTTTGGGAACTACTGGCCGACAGTAGCCAATTTATAGATGATGTTTTTAAGTATTTAAGAAATATTGGATTATTTTATAATGAAAGCTATTATTTACCGTTATGAAAGTTATATATAGCAAGCTCTGTACGTGGAATATAAGTTTTGCCTCCTCCCAGTTTACCTATTTCTTTTAATATTTTTTTATTTATTTGTTTTTTTTTCTCTCATGCTGTAAATATACTAACAATTTATATTTAGTTTTGTCCATTCTCTTTATTTTATACATTTGTAAAATTTAGCTGTGTAAAAATTTTAATAATTATTTAAATATGTAAAATTATATTCTAACATGTTACAAGATGAATCGCCATCGTAACGACATGGTTCTATCTATGTTGTACATTTGTAACATTTAGCTTTGTAAAAATTTTAATATTTATTTAATTTTGTAAAACTATACACAAGCATGTTAAAAGATGAATCGCCATTGTAGCGGCATCTTAAATAAATAACAAACAAAAATTGCTATCGCTAGAGCGATAACAAATAAATAAATTTTATTGGCTACACCGCTGGGAAAAATTTTTATTGTAAGAAGATCGGCTGGACAAAGATAGACCCATTTCCATCGAAAATTTGCAGATCAGAAACAAAATGAGACCACAGGAGCAGAGAGTCGATCTTCGAAATCTTCTGGGGTAGAATCGATTGATCGATGATCTGTTACTGCAGATCCAGAAAGAAATTGTTGTATTGCCTCGAGAGTAGGCACTATGGAGGAATGGGTCCTGGTGTTAGAAGGACTCCAGTACTAACTAGTAGTTATTTCACAATTCGCCTCCGTGAAACATCATGGTGAATAGGCATAAATATTAGGGCTGAATAAAGAATAATAAAATTAATTATCCAGATTTAGTCAACGTAATTATGCCCAATTATTACCAAATAAATATTGCAAAACTATTAAGGCTCAGCTAAAATGGATATTCCATTATACGTTTTTTCCTATGCTCTAATGAAATTCTAAAATTAGGCTGAAACGGTAAAACCTGTTCTCTGTTATTTCTCTATATATACCTCATTGGAAATACATGTAAGAAAAAAATGGCAGAGTATTATTTGTGAATCTGTTTCATACGTCACACTTCACAAAAAAGCAAATGTCCTGTATTTGCTAATAGCATCATTTCCAATATTTTATATGTAAGATTCTATAGTTCGTTTACAACAATAAAATTTTGCAAGAATGGTAAATGAGTCCCGACTCGGAACAATCTCGGGATGTTACAATGATATTTGTTAGGATGAATTTAGAAGCATTGGTGACCAACTTTGTGATGGCAGAAGTATGTGGGACTCCGTCGCTTCCTTCTTTGCTCTGTAACAAGAGCTCATAAGTTACTAGCATAATTTGGACCAATTATCACGTTGGTGGTTAAGCCACATGAGGTAAACCCACTCGTGATGGCTGAAACTGGCCTACAAGTGTCCATTAGCCATCTTTCTTTTTACATAAATCGTTTAAATATCGAGTTTGGTAGCGATCAAACAAAAATTGTGACCGCTAGGGCGTTAACAGACAAATATATATATTATATAGTTTTGAACGGACGTCATTTTTGTCATCTTCTGGGAAGGATCGATAGAATTTTTAGGAAATTCTTCGAAAATCGCCTCATGAGTCCAAACTTAATAGTCCAAACTATGCCTGAAAAACACTATTACACCGTCAAGCAAGTCTAGTTTTTGAGAATAAATTACCTTTGTGAACTCTGTGGCTTCCTTTAAAATGAAGATGGACCCTTCAACTTGTGTGCTTATTTACTCTGTAGTCGCCCTTTTGTTATTTGTACATTTTTTCACTATCTTAATTATTAACCGAGATATTTGCATTTTCTTAGTTTTTAGTCTTAGTAAACCCCCACTCCCCCTCATCTCATATTAACAACATGCTATTATGTTATGAAGCACTTTATTTGAAGCCTAAATACCAAATATGTGTCTCATTGGACTTTTAAGTTTTGAGATAAATGAAAATACTTAATGCACGTGGGAAATCTGCTTAGTTAACGCAGCCCCTGCGTGACGGACGTTTTAATAACTAAAAGGCAATGAGAGTTGTACGTAAAATATTATCTTATTGACGTGCATTTGAAATTAAATACAGCTCTATAGTCGCGATTTACATCCTTACTGAGTAAATGAATTAATATTGACATTTTGAGAGCATTTCTATAACCAAAAGGAAAGCATATGTAGTCGTATATAATGAGGACGGAGGCTGACAACAATTGATGGCTGGTTGACGATAAAGGATATATGGATTTACGTTAGGGCTTATGACCTTATTTACATAGCACTCCTAACCCCAAGCCCAGCAGCCACCAATCCCCCACCCTCCACCATCCCCAGCCCCTGGATTACAATAAACTAACTCCACAAGGAGTGACAGTAATTTGATACCTAACCTATTTCAGCTTTGATAGCATCGTTCTCCAATTAAACTACCAGCTTTACTTGGAATGACAAGCTGCAGAGTGGTATTTAATGAAAAACGATTTGTACAAAGCGATTTAGTAGTAATATCTAAGAACCTAATTGCAAAATATCCTCTGTGGTCGTGTACTAGAACAATAAAAAAATATTATTATTATTTATTAACTTCTGCTTTTGGCAAAATGGCTAATTGGAACGAGTAATCTGCAGGTTACCATTCCTAGGGACTGAGGATTTTAATTAATGAGTTCGTCACTAAATAAATTCCCATTGCCCATGTGAAAATCGAACTCAAGACTCAAGTTTATCATGTGACATTATGAACAACGCCTTAACTTAAAACATGGCTAACCTCATAAGTAAATATTTAAATTATTTAAATATGGTATCGTATTTCCCTATTTTCCAGTGTTACACTACGTTTAGTTTTTTTTAGTTCTTACATTTTTTCAGTCTTTCTACCTAGTTTTGGATTTTAAAAGTCCGTCACGCAGGGGCTGCGTAAACTAAGCAGATTTCCCACGTGAAGTTATACAATAGAAAAGTCTCCATACGAGAGCCGAACAGTTACGGCCGAACTAGCTTTTGGCGGGAAACTCTCCTCAGTTATCGGCCCACATTTAAGAAAAATGTAAATATCTCGGTTAATATTCAAGATAGAGAATAAATGTATAGAACAATATTTATAGTAAATTTAATTTTCAATAAGATAGTTTCTATACACTTTTCTGATCCTACGTATAATAACGGTCCGATTTCAGCCGTTAACGAACTTGATCTGTCTTTTTGCAAAAAACGTTTAAATATCGAGTTTGGTAACGATCAACCAAAAACTGCGACCGCTACAGCGTTAACCAGACATATATATATATATATATATATATATATATATATATATATAAATAAATAATTTATAATCTCCTGGGTAGGTTCGATGGACATTTGAAGAACTTTTCGAAAATCGCGTCATGAGTACGACCTCAATAGCTAATTTCCCTGAAGAGAAATCTGCTAATAAAAAAAAAGTCTAGTTTAGCTGCCTAAACTAAGCAGATTTTTCACGTACTATAATAGCACATTTGTGATCTCATCTATTCTCCATTTATATGTAAAAACATTATGGGAAACAGGTTTTAATAACGAGAAGTCTTCCCACCAACTTCTTTATTAAAGCACAAGGCCTTTCAGCACTAACGTGCCATCCTCGGCTGTATAATAGCTGCTAGCGCTACGGCTTTGGGGCCACTACTCACTATGTAGTTCCCAGATCTGCATTGACACATCCAGCAACATACGAATTATAAAAATATTATGAGTAGAAGGGGGAGGGGAGGGTTACTGACGGCAGAATACAAGAAAGTGCTTAATACATGAGTTACGACGAAACTCATAAACAACAATTCTAGAATGTGACTAGTTTAACAAGATTCTAAAAAGGTTCTATAACATTTTCCGTTTTGAACAACTCATTTTCGTTATCTCCTGGATAGGATCGATGGGCATTGAAGAAATATTTTGATATCATGAGTACGAGTCAAAAGCTAATTTCCTGTAAGCAAAATCTCCTTAAAAAAGTATAATTAGGATACATTGTAGCTAGAGAACGCTTTAAGTGCTGAACACTGATCAATTAGGTAGGTCTATGGTCTCTGCTCTCCGTTAGATTATTTAAATATTCGTCACCCATGGATTGTGTAATTATGTATATTTTTCGGGTGCCACAGTGATACACCGATCACATCATTTCTCAAGCCATTCTTATTTCACCATTATTAAAACCCCTGTTTAAACGAGACAACAAACGTAAGCTGACCATGAGATCTCACTTAATATAAGACCTTTAATAAAAATTACGAATATAAATGTCTGCATTTAGTGAAAGCTAAAAATAAATAAAAAATACAAATAACTTTGAAAATACTAAAGATACAGAAAAAAAGATTGCGTTTATTTCTTCATGAGACCACTTGTCAAATCGTTAGAATATCCGTTGACTAATAACAGTTTGACAGTCTTCCTTTAGCAGATTACCCTATTGGTATTGAGGTCGTACTCATGACGCGATTTTCGTAAAATTTCTTCAAATGACCATCGATACTACCCAGGAGATGACGAAAATGAGGTCCTTTCAAAATTATATATATATATATATATATCTGTTAACGCTCTAGCAGTCACAATTTTTATTTGGTCGTTACCAAAATCGATATTTAAATGGTTTATGTAAAACTAAAGATCAAGTTAACGGCTGAAATCAGACCAGTGGGAGGGGGAATTTTGAAAAATCTTAATATCTCTACTATTTCTTCCCTGATCGAAATATTGTATAGAAACAATCTCATTGAAAATATAATGTTCTATAAATGTTGTTATTTACATTTATTCTCTATCTTGAGTATTAACCGAGATATTTGCATTTTTAGTAAGTGTGTGTGGATAACGGACGAGAAGAGATCGGCTATTGTCGGTTCTGGTCATAGGATTCCGGATTAGTTCCGTATTAGGCCGATTCCGTAACTGTTCGGCTCTCATGAAATGGGTTTAGACTCTTGTAAACTTTTAATTTGTGAGATATCGTACTTGCACGTTCCGTTGATCCCCCCCCCTTCTTTAGTTCTTGGATTACTAAAATTTGAGTTATTAAAATATAAATTATTCTGATTCATTATAAATGACAGTACTAGATATAGTAAATAGTTTGCAATAAAGATTATTATATTCAGATATATACCAGTAATTGTTTTTCTTTCCGATGAAGAATATGCTATCTATCTGTTCAGCTCTGAGTGGTTGACAGACCTATTTTTTTGAAATTTAGAAGCCGGAGCTTATTAAAATTAACTGAAAGATTTCTCATTAACTTTTGTATTTACTCAAGGTGGTGTGTTAAGTGTTGTTAAGTGTAAGTGTTAGCAGTATGCAGATTTCTCTATCGTAAAACTTCACGTGGGAAATCTTCTTAGGTTACGCAGCCCCTGCTTGACGGACTTTTTTTTTTAGTTTATCGTAGGAGCGATCAAGTTTTTACAAGGCACATTAACAGAACTGTTCAATAGTTATGTAGAATATAAAACATTTATCTTAACCCTCCGTCGGGCGCGTGATCTCTCAGATACACAGTTTCTAGAAAAATATTTGCCACTCCTCCTAGCAGAGATTGGTGGTGTAGTGCTTCGAGTTATGTGCTTTATAGGACTCCCCCTCAAGGTATGTTGAGTCACTGTGTTTAACGGAGTCGTGTGTTTCACCTGTCATTAAATTGTATCTCCTAGATACCACGCGCCCGATCTCGTAAGTTTTTTTGAAATCTGTATTTCATAAGTATGTACATCAATTAAGTTTCACTTTATTAAATGGAACCATATAAACCTATTATTCTATTATTTTGCTCAAACATGAGCTTTCAGAAGAACTTGTACAAGGATATATTGTAGGACGCAGTGACCATAGTAGACGTTTACCAACCGAACTAAGGACGAAACTTGAAGACTACAGAGACTTATAAGAGTACACTAGCTCATTGGACCATACAATGAACTCAAGTACTGAACAGCATAAAAAAAGTCCCTCCACTACAACGAACAAAAGAAAATGATGTGAACCAAGCAAAACTGAAAATAAATGTAGGCGTACTAATTACTGTTGTGAGATTTGCAAAAATAAAATCTATTAAGAACATAGTTCCATGCTTTATCCTAATTGTAATGCAGCTCTGCAAAAGAAATAACAATTAAACTGCTATTTTTAAAATGTTTTGATGATTTTCATTAAGTCTTATCTAAAAGTGATTTCGTGCTACTTATTTTTGATTGAAGTTATATTTAGATATTTTTTTATATTGTTCACAAACTGAAATGAAATATGTATAATTAAGGCATGTGCATTTATACAATTCCTTTTGATATTTGTGTTTTTTTAATTATATTTTAAAAATTATCGTCCACCGTTTCTTTATATTATAATACTTGTCAATTTTAAAAATTATTTACTTCTTTCAAACAAATACTTCCTCTGTTATGGTTTCTAATCACACGCTGAACATTTTAGTGCAAAATATATATTAAAAAACTGTATTTCCGTAAAAACGGTTAAGGATGATCTGTGAGATACACGCGCCCGATGGCGGAATATTCTTGACGCGCCCGACCGAGGGTTAATTACACCGCTTTTATGTTAATTAAAAAAATATTATATTAAACAACAAGTCTGTATACTCTGCAGTTAATTGATTGGACCAGTTTCATTTGTATGCTTGTAAATATATATTTATATATATAACATATGGAAAGGGTAGATTGGGCTTAGAAGGAAGGAGAAGACAGTAAAATGATGTTAGCTGTCAAACAGGGCTACAGCCCGCCCTAGCCAGACAGTTACCCAACTCACTTTTCCTTTCAAAAACGTCAGAGAAGTTTAGTTCTAGTAAATAAATTCCCTGCTATAACCATATTTGTATAAGGTAGTCATGAAAGTATATAGTATCAAACCTCTGTGGAATAGGTGACTCTCCTTGTTCCTTGTCAAGGTTATCTTCAGCTATTTTAGCGTGCTGCTTGCTTTAGCACACACAAAGAATTAAAGGAATTGTGTTCAAATTGCTTTAGATACAATATGACTTCGAACAAAGAGTGAGTGGGAGGTTGAAGTCTTTTTAAAGATTTTTCGAACCACCTACGAGTAGCAAAATGAATTTTTCGAAATTCCCCTAACCCCCCCTCCCTCTGGTCGGATTTAATCCGTTAACAAACTTGATCTTTAGTTTTACATAAAACGTTTAAATATCGAGTTTGGTAACGACCAAATAAAAATTGCGCCCTCTAGAGCGTTAACAGATATATATTCTTTTTCTATATTTTGTATTAGTAGGTGCCTACATCTATGATATATGTATTAAATCTAATTATAAATTACTACTTACATTTCTGAAGTGCTCGTTTACCTTTTACATTACGTTGCGAGTGTCCTCAGAGAGGAGGCATATGATACTGAGAGGATTCAATACGAGGGCGTATTGAAAAGTAAGGTCTCCTATTTTTTTTTTCAAAGAAAATTTAATTTATTTACAACTTTGGTTACATCGTTGGAAGGGTTGAATATTTACCTATTTTTCTACATATTCGCCTTGACGATCAATAACTTTTTGCATTCTGTTTACCAGCTTTTTAATGCCGGTGCCGTACCACTCTCCCGCCGCGTCACGAAGCCAACTGACGACTGCTTCTTGAACTTGAAGGTGTTTCTTGAGAGCGGGAAACAAGTAGTCGCTGGGGGCAAGGTCCGGGCTGTAAGGAGGGTGGTCGATGATATCCCAGTCGAATCCATTGAGTAGGGGAGTCGTTTGATGTGACACATGTGGACGCGCATTGTCATGAAGTTCAAGAAGCAGTCGTCAGTTGGCTTCGTGACGCGGCGGGAGAGTGGTACGGCACCAGCATTAAAAAGCTGGTAAACAGAATGCAAAAAGTTATTGATCGTCAAGGCGAATATGTAGAAAAATAGGTAAATATTCAACCCTTCCAACGATGTAACCAAAGTTGTAAATAAATTAAATTTTCTATGAAAAAAAAATAAATAGGAGACCTTACTTTTCAATACGCCCACGTATAAGTTCCTCGAAGCTGCTGAATAAAAGGTTAAAGCAACACGTAATAAGTATTGACAATATTAGAAATAATACTGCATTGACGGATCATTCTATCTCCAGGAAACACATCTTCAATTTTGAAAAAGTTCAACTAATTGATAAAGAAAGAAATAATACTAAACGGAAAATAAATGAGAACATCCACATAATAAAAAATAGAAAAAGAGCAGTAAGCAAAAAAACAGAAATCAAATATATGCAATCATATATTCTATAACATTTTATCTTATAGATTTTAAATTATGACGCGAAATAATCGAGTTCAAGATTGACTTGTAAATAATTGATTTTTAGTCAGCTGACTTAGACTACCTCAGGAATCTCTTAGTATCATATGCCTCCTCTGTGAGGACAGTCGGAACGTAATGTAATGGGAAAACGAGCACTACAGAAATGTAAGTAGCAATTTATAATTAGATTTAATAAATATATCATAGATTTAGGCACCTACTAATACAATATATAGCAAAAGAATTATTAAGGGATGTGTTAAATTACATAAAGTTATTATTAACAATTTTTTATATATATATTTTTTTAAAAGGGATAGCCCCTGAAGAGCTACCATGACAGCTTCAGTCTCCTGATTTTAAACACGGAATCTAGGCTAGCTGTATTATAGGCTTGGTGGTAAGTTGCAAGAATGCAGGCGATGATGAGGGAGGCTAGATTCCTGTTGCAGGAATTTTGATAATCCAAGTTGGCTTTTATCTATTTATTTATATATTTTTAAAAAATGCAGTAAGTGTATGTATGAGTAAGTGTGTGATAAATTGATTTTAATTACTTGCAAAAAAAAATTGGAAAAACAGAAAAAAGTACATACATTAAAAGTAAAAGTCATTTAATTGTAATATTGGCTAATTATAATGCCAGTTGAAAATATGTACTTGTAAGGGAGAAAATATATGTTTATGTAATATAATATATAATGAAAAAAGTGTATATACTATTATTATATAGGATAAGTAAGTATATTGCCGGTATTAAAAAATGTACAATAATTATCAATTATTGGCCAAATATAAAGACAGTTAAAAATATCACGCCTGTAGTAAGAAGTGTAAATAGGTACAACGTAACTCGTGTTAGTAGTACACATCTTTTGTAAATATAAATAAATAAAAATGTATTTATAGATTTAGTTAAGAAATAATTGTATAGAAAATTAGTAAATTTAATACCCTTGGGATATGACAAGAGCGGTATTTACAATATATTAGTTGATATTATTTAAGATATAGAGTAAAACAGGGACTTGTAAACAGCATTATACTACTATAAAGGGCATAATAACCTAGTTGCTGATTGCCAAAATTATATAAAAATAATATAAGTAATTTATATGTAAATATGAATACAGACACGTCCAACGTACATAAAAAAATCTAACATAATATCTAAATATAATACACAAATGAACATAATAAACAAGAAACAAATATTTACGTTATATATAAGTATACCAGATAAACAACACTCTTTTTTTAATATAATGGTTTTATATTTTATAAAATTTAAATCTAAACAATATATTTCAACTATCCAAAAGGGCTACACTAAGTGAAGCTAATGGAACTTCGGCAGGTTGGAAAATATTAACATAGATTTGAATTAATTTTTCCAGGTGAGGTACCTTGTAGTGTATATTGGAAAGAGTTTTTGAGCATATCAATATTTCTGCCTAAATTACTTGCTTCATACTTTGTTCCCGAAAAAATGTATAAAACAAAAGTTACTCTAAATAACAAAGTAAACAACTTTTGTTATGTGCACTTTTGTCGCAAAACAAATAGACAATGGAATATCGTGAATTTTTATTTCAGGCCTCCCTTATAACCCCCACTCCCGTTCGAACCTAAAAAATTTAATATAACTTATAATCATGGAACAATTAATGCTAATTGACATACCGAGTTATGTTAAGTTCGGTTCAATCGTTAGTGCCCAATAAAATTGTTGGGTCCCACTTTAAGTTTTTAGCGTATATCTCGTTTATACTTTGTTATACGACAAAAGTGAATATAACAAACGTTACTCTAAATAACAAAATAATCAACTTTTATCCTGTGCATATTTGCCCAAAAACCAATAGGAAACGAAATATCGCTATTTTTAAGTTTAGGCCTCCCTTACAACCCCCACTCCTGCTCCATCTGCCGGGCTGATTTGTGAATCTAAACCATCCAGGGGGTCACCCAAACGCATACAAAAAATTCGTTCAAATCGGTCAAGCCGTTTAGGAGGAGTTCAGTGACATATATGTACAAGTACAGTAGAATTATATGTATGTATAAGGATGTAGATACATTTTACTTTCGTTCTTTACATAATCTTACTTATTATCTCTTATGCTTAACAATTTCATATGTCAGAAACTAAATAGACACAGTAATTTATGTGTAAATATGTACACAGACACACACGTCATACGTATATAACAAATTCTAAACTTAATATCTAAATATAATACATAAATAAACGTAATGAACTTGAAACAAATATTTACGTTATATTTGAGTATAACATTTTTTTTTACGTTTAACGTGGGTGAATCAAATATAAACGAGACTTCTCGCCTTTCGGGCACAGTAGTGGTGGGAGAACGTTCCCGCCTTTTTTGTTGTTGGGTAGGTTAGTCAGGAGTAGGGGAAGCACGTGATCTCGCCACCTCGATCGTCTCGGTGTCCACCGTGACGATGTCGGAGGAAGAGGTACCCCTTAACCTTAAGTATCTCGCCGCAGAAGGTGTAAAACCGGCCGAAATCTTGAGGAGATTGACTGCACAGTTCGGGGAAAAGACACTTTCGCGAGCCAGAGTGTTTGCATGCCATAAACAGTTTGTGGGGGGTCGTGATCGTGTTGAAAATCCGACTTGCATATCGCCGCAAAAGACGAGACCTACCGATCAGAGAAGTGGTTCTTCTCCATGACTATGCTCGCCCCAATACAGCAGCCATGACTAGGGAAAAATTGGAGCAACTGGGGTGGGAGACACTGGAACACCCTCCTTACAGTCCAGACCTGTCACCCTGTGACTTTCATGTGTTTGGCCCTCTCAAGGAAGCTTTAGGAGGCGAAAGATTCGACAGTGATGGTGAGGCTGAAGCCTATTGCGCAATTGGCTGCAGACACGACCTGCATCTTTCTACATGGAAGGAATTGGAAAGCTACCAATCCGTTGGGAAAAATGTGTTTCCAAGTCAGGGGATTATGTAGAAAAATAAGCTATATTATTTTTTGCGTTTAAAATTAAAATCAATTAAAAAAAAAAAGTCTCGTTTATATTTGATTCACCTAATATATAATGGTTTTATTTTTCTAATATATAAATCTACACATTATATTTCAACAATCCAAAAGGACTACCCTTAGAAGCTAGCGGAACTTCGGCACGTTGGTCTCATACAATCCCAGAAGTTGTCATAATCCTGCCATTGACCGTGGGAGTCTACGAGAACATATTCGAACTAGATTGATTTGTGGCGAAACCTAGATTCCTTCGGATGGCAGGCACTTCGATACAGGTCACTGATCAGGAGCGAGAAATCGCGTGAGGGTTTCCACCTGTCCAGCTCTCTATCAGATCGATCGGAGCATTAGCTCTCTCTAATGACATATTTAATACAACAGTGAATATTGGATGCTAAACTATAATAAAATAACATCAACTAAAACAAGCATATATCTCCCGTGCTATTGAGACTATTGATCTCCATATATTCTTTATTTCTGAAAAGTCCGTCGCGCAGGGGCTGCGTAAGCTAAGTAAATTTCCAACGTGATGTTACAGCACACTTGCGATCTCGTCTCACGACATATTCTCAATTTCTAAGGAAACAAATTCGACGAGCCAAAGGGGGGGGGGGGGGAGTAACTGAAGGATGAAGAGTTACAAAAAATGTACAAGGCAACAATTGTAGAGTATCAATAGTTTAACAAGAAAGGTTCTACAACATTTCATAATAACGGAGATAATTTGAATTTTCGAATTCCCCTTCCCCTCTAAACACCCCCTAGTCCGATTTCTAGCCATCACAAATATGATAAAATGGTCGAATATCGAGTATGGTATAAATCATATGAATATTTTTGAATCTAGAATGTAATACCTTAGAGACCAATAGAAACAATATTTGGTATAAAAGCATCTAATAAAGAGGATCATGTTGTGACAGCTTATTGTTATTAGGACATAAATAGCAGTGGGGGTTTACTCATGGCTGAAAACTAAAAATTCCTAATATCTTGATTAATATTAACCTTAGAGAAAAAATTTATATAACAACATTTATAGAAAATTACATTTAAAATAAGAATAGTTTTATACACTTTTTCGATGCGTTGAATAATAACAGAGAAATTTTGATTTTTTTAATTCTCCCCCTCTAAACCCCCACCCTTCCTCTCGCCCGATTTTAACTGTTAACTGAATTTGATCTTCAGTTTTGCATGAGACGGTTATATATCGAGTTTGGTAACTCTAAAATAATAATTACGATCGCTAGAGCGATAACTGACGTATATATATATATATATATACACATACATATACATATATACAAATATTCCGTGTTTATAGAGCCGTTATTTATACATCAAATTCTAAATATATTGCAAAATGGCTAAGGAAATTAAGATGTTCTCACCAACTGTTAATATTCTATGTCAAATAATGTACACATTTACGACACGAAAAAAAAAACTTAATAACTTAAAGATTCTCCTCAACAATTACCATTCCCTATATTTAGGAGTAAATGCACTAATAGCAAAGAAACGACAATTATAAATGAATATGAATGAAACTCAGTATTTTAACAATTTTGTTTACAACTTTTCTATACTGAACAATATATTTTTCTGGTGATGACAAACATCGATTGAAGGATGACTTCAACAGCCAGGAAGAATGTAAGCTCTTACATTCAAGTAAAAAATACGCTGCAGCCACTAGAAAGTTTTTCCTTAAGTGTACTTAGTTCTTTATGTTATTCACAAAACACGAAAATTATTTGAACATACACTTTTACAATTATGAAGATAATGTAATCACAATTTTTAATATAATTTAATGTAAACAGAAATTTGACCTTAAATGAGTTGGCTAACCTGAGAGTTATTAGGGGTGGGGAAACTTCTCTGCAGAACCTCTCTGCCTCCACACGACTGTTAACCTTACATAACAGTTAGCTATTGAAGCTTTAGCTTCTTCATAAGATTGTGAATACTTTACTGTTCTCAGTGGATGAATAAAGCTCTTGCATTTTAATACTGAAGTGAAGAGATATTATTTTATTTAAATAGGTATTGGAGACCCAAAACATTTGTACGAAACCACTTTCTTTATCATAAAAAGATCTATAAATTATGTTATGCTAGAGCCGTAACAGACAAATATATATATATATATATATATATATATATATATATATGCTGCCACAAGCACGACAAAAATATGACCACCAGAAGAAGCCGGGTGGAAGTTCGGCGAAATATCGTGGACCACCACATCGCAGACACCGCTGGAGATATGCCGGAAACAACACCTGTAATATATATACTATAATAGTATGGTACATGTTGTAAATAAACGCCCTTTGTACATGGGTAATGTGCAAAGGAAAATACAATATATATATATATATATATATATATATATATATATATATATATATATATATATATATATATATTCGCCATCTCCTGGGTAGGGTCGATGGACATTTGAGGAAGTATTTCGAAAATCACGTCATGAGTACGACCTTAATAGTTGATTTCCTTAAGGGAAATCTGCTAAAATGAAATCATTTTGAATTAATTGCATCAAAACATTTTGTTGTTTTTTTAATTTAATAAGAGTACAAGGAAGTCATGTCGTGCCAACACCAGATTTTCTACACCGGTTACCCTAACTGTTATATTAACCGAGATATTTTTATTTTTCGTTTTCTTCCTTTTGTAAACCACCACGTCTACTAATTTTAGTTTGTAGTAACCATAATCCCTCAAAGCGTTTCATTTCATTTGTCAGACCGGAACAAGGAGGTTCTCCAGTCTCCAGTTAATGTCATTGGTACTAAGAGAACCTGAGCCACTAAACATCTCATTTACAGCTTCTTTTTTCAAATTTTGTTTACATAGGCTCTTTATCAAGTAAAAATGGATATCGGATCGTGTCAAATATGCGTTGTGTACAGCACGAAGGGAATCTGCCTAGTTTACGCAGTCCTTGGGTAACAACTTTTAGCAGATTTCCCTTAAGGGGGATTTATAGCTTGCTAATTACGAAACAGGATTTTAAATATGCTGTAATTATAAAATTAATCATAATTCATATAAAATTTATTATTAAATAAAGTTTAGATTTAGATAATTAGAAATATTCGCAATTAAATAAAATCTGGGTTTAATGTTACTTAGGTTGGTTTGCTTAGGTGCTTCATATGAGCTCCAGTACGGTTTGAGGCTTGTTTGTCGAAGGGACTCAAATGTAGATTTGTGAAAATGTGTTGAATACAAGTGAGAAACTGTCAACAAAGTAAGTGAGTATGCTAGGGAGGAGGGCTATGGGAAGTGCCTAAGAAAAGCCATGGAACTTATAATTTATGCTCAAATGCTCAGTTCTTGTCCCAGAGGGATTAGAACTGCTATTCGAACATGTTCAACAGCTTTTGCTTCCTCACGGCTTGATACAATATTCATATATTCTCCTATATAGGCATAAACTATATTTTTTTGGATTTAAATTTGCCTTCAACTTCCACATATACTGGCTCGGCTGCTGAATGTTTACGAAAGCTCAGAATTTATTACATTTCACAGCTAAATGTAATTCAAGTACAACAATAAATAGCTCAACAAATTTTGAAAATATACAATTATCGGAATTTCCGTAACTTAACTCCAACTGTCCTGGTGTAACTAAACTGCTCAAAAATGAATAGGGATATTGGCTGTTTTGTGGTATGTATGGGGCCTAGCATATTTTTTTTATTATAAATATCACTAATATTTATTAGAAATTATTGTCTTTTTCCCCCATAAAAAAGAAATTTAATTAAGATCGATTTAATTAAAATTAATAGGATAAGAAAAAATAACCAATATCTCTATTCATTTTTGAGCAGTATATAATTTAAAGATAGTTAATAACAATACATTATGTACAATAATTCTACTAACGTAATTAACCAAATTAAGGCAATTAAAAAAATGAAGAATATTTAAGGACTATTATTTTTAAAATTGGTCACAGTGAATCAATGGATATTTTATGCCATTATGGTCAAATTCCGGCTCCGCACCATCTCAATAGCCAAGTTTATTTTTGAGGAAAACTATTAAAAATGAATCTTGCCATTTAAAATATAATTTAGTAATTTATTTTTTTTGTTTGATGAGCCTGACTTAAATACTGTTTAGCATGGAACATTGGAATTTTTAATGACATGTCTATGACAGTTACATTTTTTTTTCGTTTTAAGTTTGATAAGTCTTCTGAATGTTTTCTTATTATTTTTTAAATTCGTAAATATGGTATATATATACAATTTTTAATGTACCTCATTTTCGTCATCTCCTGGGTAGGATCGATGAACATTTGAGGAAATCTTTCTATAATCGTGATATGAGGTATTCCGGTTCATGAAAAAGTGATTTGTGTTCGTTCCACGATAACGTTATTTGAATTATACACTCATCGAAAGGCTAATCTAAATATTGTAGCACAATATTAAAGTTTGATGCCTACAAAGCTGAAATTGAGGAAAGTCATTATTACTAAATATCGATACCTTTCATTACCCAAAACAAATTTTATCCTGTTAATTTGGTCGCTGCTCATTTCTAAATGGGGATGAGGTATGACGGTAAGTCAGATTATCAATTAAATTTTGTTTGTAAGAGGGTTCGTGGAAGCCGCTACGAAGAGATTTGGCGGGGGCGGGAATGTTTATTCCGCGGGGAGTTTCTAGTTTGTACTAACACGCTGCTTATAAGCTAATTACAGCCTCCTTCCCCTAGTTTGCCTTATCTCTATACTCGATGGTTGAGCAGGCTCCACGTCACTGATAACCAGCCACCAGTCACCTCTTTCCAAACAATTGTCCCCTCGCCCAACTCATCACCTGTGCTCTCTTTTTGCCCTAACTGCATCCTCTGACCAAGGTGTCATAGTCGATGATTTTACTCACCACAGAATAATTCAAGTTTTATTCTGCATGCTCGACACTTAATTAGATGTGAATCATATGTCTCGAGAAATTTGGTAATTTAATTTTTATTAAATTCAACGAGCGAAATCGTATAGGAAACGTTTTAGTGCAGCATAGATGAATAATAAAAAGTCTGTCACGCAGGGTCTGTGTTAACTAAGCAGATTTCCCACTTTCATCACGTATTAACATTTACCTCTTAACATAAAAGTTTAATGAAAACAATATTTGGTATTTAGGCTTCAAATAATGTGCTTCATAATATAACAGCTTAATGTTAATATGACATGAAATGGAGTAGGGGTTTACTGAAGGTCGATTTCTGAAGTCTGAAATACGAATATCTCCGTTAATAATCAACATAGTGAAAATACGTACATAATAACATTTATGAACATTACATTTGCAATAAGATTAGTTCTATTAAATATTTCGGTCCGATGCATAATAACGGAGATATTCCCCTCCCAATGGTCCGATTTTAGCCATGAACGAAATTGATCTTCATTTTTACATAAAATATCGAGTTTCGTATCGATCAAACAAAAATTGCAACTGCTAGAGCTTTAACATATATATATATATCCCGTTATAAGTACGACCTCAATAGCTGATTTCCCTTAAGGGAAAATTGCTAACAATACCAAAAACATGGGAAACTAAATAATTGAGGAAAACAAAACTTAAACACAAAAAATAAAATATATTTATAACGTCACTAACTAAGCAGATGTCCAACTTGCGTCACGTATTTGCATTTGCCTCGAAACGTAAAAGTTCAATGTGAACAATATTTGTTCAATTCGACGTTTAGTTTTGTATGAAACTCTTAAATGCCGAGTTTAGTAAAGATCATTAAAAAATTATAATTGATTTAACGTCATTTTTCCTTATCTCCAAGGTACGATCCTTATAAATTTGTATAAATGCTTCGAAGATTGGTGTCATGAGTACAGCCTAAATAGCTGATTTCCCTCGACTGTGATCTCATAAAACATTGCTATCAACAAAAAACCGAAATCCAGAGGGCCAACAGGGTATTTATTAATTTATTGGATAAACAATAATTTTGTATATTCTTAATCATTTAATAACTTTTTAACTATTTATGAGTACATTTTCTGAGTAATAAATATTTTCTAAACAAATTCTATCAATAAAAGAATAGTGGTGAATTATTGCTTGAACTTCTGTAAATAAGCAGTATTTCAAATTGTATAACTTCCTACGTTATTAAGTTAAACATATATAAGTTCTAGCAGTTTTAATACAAATGTAGTTCATTAAATATGAACTTTCTTCGAAAGTATCGGAGGAGTTTCCATGTAAGATATCTACCTAACAGTTTTACTAAAGAACTTAAGGTGACTCTTAAGCGGCTACTATTATACAACACGTAAGAAGCTTTTACAGAGAAGAGCTTTCTGCACGCAATATAAGACTCATCAGAGACACCTCTTTTAATTAATCAACCGGTTTCAGAAAAATAAATGCCGTGGAATTTAGAAAATGGTTGCTATAAAAATCAGATATGTCCATATATCACCTCATGACTCCTATTAATTTGAATAAACAAAATGTTTGACCGCTGTTCTTTTAAAATTATTTTATTTGAAAGTGATATACAATATCTCTCGTTCCAATGAATTGCATCGAAAAATGTCACAACAAATTAATTTATATACCTTTTCATGGTAAAAAGGTCCTATGCAATGTTAATACGTAAGGAGAAGTTTGTAATTTTTTAATTTTTACCCTTCTAGAAACCCCCGATTCTACTTATTTGATTTTCAAAAAAGGGCAGATGAACAACTAGACGTTAAAAAGAATCAAAATATGAAATTTTTACATTCTAACACGAGCTGTTGAGTTATGAAATATACGTTCAAATGTCGCGCTGAAATTAGTCAAATTGGGTTCAAGGAGGTTCAAATCATATAATTCCGTTGAAATCTGAAAACCGAATATTTTCGCCATTGCAATATTGCCTTTACGACGTACAAGGGAGTAAAAAAAAAAGTCCGTCACGCTAGGGATGCGTGAAGTAAGCAGATTTCCCTCGTGATGTTGTACAATAGATAAATCTACATACTGCTAACACAATACCACCGTCAACATCAAGTTAATAAACACAAACGATAATAAGAAACCTCCAGACGGAAACCACCTGAAACGTAAACAAACAGGTGTGCCAACTTCTCACAAGAAAGAAAAACAATTACGGAAATATATCAGAATATAACATATTAATTTTATTGACAACTATTTACTATATCTAGTACTGTAATTTATAATGGATCAGAATAATTTTTATCTCAATCAAATCAAATTTTAGTAGTCAAAGAACTTAAGAAGGGGGTCACGATAACATATTTGCATTTATCTTGTATAATAAAGGTCTCTTGAAAACAATTTATGGTATTTAAGCTTCGAATAACGTGGTTTATTACGTAACAGAGTATTCCTTATGTAACATGAGTAGGAGTGGGGTTTTGGTGAAAGCTGAAAAATGCAAATATCTCGGTTAATATTCGAGATAGAGAATAAATGTATAGAACTCTATTTATAGTTAATTGACAATAAGATTGGTTCTATACAATTTTTTGATCCGACGTATGGTAACGGAGATATTTCGAATTTTCGAAAATTCACCTCTAAACCCCCTTTCCCTCTGGTCCGATTTCAGCCATTAACGATCTTGATCTGTCTTTTTGCATAAAAAGTTTAAATATCGAGTTTGGTAACGATCAAACAAACATTGCCACCTCTAGAGCGTTAACAGAAATATATATATATATATATATATATAAATAATTTTAATCTCGTGGGTAGGATCGATGGACATTTGAAAAAATGTTTTAATTTTAATTTTTTAATAGCATGAGTTTACTACGATATGAATTTGGCAGTGACGACTTTAGCTCAATCGATTCTAGTTAATGTCATAGAAAGTTATAAAACAGAAATGAATAAGTAGAAAACAAAAACAAGCCTATAGGAATTTCAGACGGTATATTTGAGTTAGCAAAACCGTTGATTATTTATAATTGATTTGTATTGAATATTCACTTCCAAAAATATATAGAAGAGTAAATGGTATGAGAATGATCAACAACCATTATTAAACGTCAACTAGCTAATCACAACAATGGAGGTTGCAAGCTAATTATCTTCAAATTGTATCCAAAATTGGGACAACATATATGTGCTTTAACAAGTTTGAAAGGAATGTAAATGTAATTCGGAAATGCGGTGACATTAATTATTGAATCAATTGAATTTAAAGGTGCCTAATGAAAGAATAAAAGGCATAACTATTTTTCTTAGCATTAATTAAAATGGTAATAACGTTTGTTTGAGCTAATGGAAATAGCCGTGGACACCTATTTTGTGTTTCACGAACGGCATTAGTTATGGTTCTAAGAATTGGTTAAAGTAAATTATATATATTGGTAGTTTATGTACTTCACTGATAACTGATAATGAACGTTCGAATACAATTAATAATGAATATCTGGATTTAATTATGTAGCAAATTTTCATCTTTTCATAAACAAACTCAATCGTCATTGAATTTTAATCAGCGAAAATTCTACTCAACAATAATTTATTCAAATGGCCAGAAATATACTTATAGACACGATGACCTCAATCATTATTGTAAACGTTACACATCACATTAATCAAAATACATAATCCTATTTCAGACTCTTTACCTTGATTGTCACAAGTACTATCTAAATTTGATCACAGCTATTTGATGACCTATATGATTCTTGACTGTGGATATGAAGACAATTTTTAACGTCGTTATTATGAACACATATACGAAGGTACATTCTCTCCTGGCTAAGGAGGGCAAACTCATATAGGAAACGTTTTAGAGCAGCATAGATGAATAATAAAAAGTCTGTCACGCAGGGATTCCGTTAGCTATGCAGATTTCCCACGTGCGTCACGGATTTCCATTTATCTCAAAACGTTAAAGTTCAATGAGAACAATATTTGTTATTTACGCTTTAAATAACGAGATTCATGATATAACAGCTTATTGTTAATATGACATGAGTAGAAGTGGGGGTTTGCTGAAGGCAGAATTATATAAAATGCCCATATCTCTGTTAATATTCAAGATAGAGAAAGCATATATATGACAACATTTATAGAACAATAAATTGGCAATAATATTGGTTCTATATAATTTTTAGATCCGACTTATATTAACGGAGATTTATTGAGTTTTCGAAATCCCCCCTGAGCCCACCTCCTCTTTGTCCGATTTCAGCCGTTAAAGAACTTGATCTTTATTTTTACATAAAACCCATAAATATCGAATTTGGTAACGATCAATCAAAACTTGCACCCACTACAGCGTTAACATATATATATATATATAGATATATATATATATATATATATATATATATATATATATATAGAGAGAGAGAGAGAGAGAGAGAGAGAGTTTTTAACAAACCATATTTTCGCATCTCCTGGGTAGGATCGATGGACATTTGAAGAATTTTTTCGAAAATCGCGTCATGAGTACGACCTCAATAGCTGATTTCCCTTAAGGGAAATCTGCTAAAATAATTATTATAAAAGAAAGAATAAATATAGTAGTGGCTGCCAACTGATCTAGGGTTACAGAATTCCAGTCAAATATCTCGGTTAATATTCAAGATAGAGAATAATAAATAAATTAAATAAATAAATGTATACAACAATATTTATAGTAATTTTACTTTTCAATATGATTGGTTCTATATAATTTGTCGATCCGATGCATAATAACGGAAATATTTTGAAATGTCCAAAATCCCCCTCTAAACCCCCCCTCCCTCTAGTCCGATTTCAACCATTAAAAAACTTGATCTGTCTTTTTATATAAAACGGTTAAATATCGAGTTTCGTAAGGATCAAAAAAAAAATTGCGACCGCTAGAGCGTTAACAGACATATATATATATATATATATATATATATATATATATATATATATATATATATATATATATATATATATTATTTTGAACGGATCTCATTTTCGCATCTCCTGGGTAGGGTCGATGGACATTTGAAGAATTTTTTCGAAAATCGCGTCATGAGTACGACCTCAAAAGCTGATTTCCTTTAAAACAAATCTGCTAAGAACTATCCCAAACTAATAGAATCATTTGTCTAACCTGATATATGAGCCATTGAGAAGAGTACATTTGAATTATAATATTTAACTTAATCGTTTTTTATTATTTAATTGGTGTATTACAACAGAGGTTATGTCCACCACACATCATCAGTTTTTGGCGATGTCAAAGTTGGCTGAAGTCAAATGTACTTTTAACATATGGAAAAGCTCTTTTAAATTAAAATATAATAATAGAATAAGTGCTCATCATAAATTAAATATAATGGTTATTCTCTAGTGGAAAAAGGTCGAATCTTTTTATATTAAGTGTATTACTCCTGGAGATGCGTCATAGGGACGCGAAAAATGTAGAGGAAAATAAGTCAGTGAAGATATTTCAGGTGTTTTTCATCTATAGACCTTGGGTCATTTCTCCTTCAGCGAATAATATATTTATGTACAAGCAGAGGATAAGGGAAGTGTGAAAGGCAAACGCCACCCTCCCCCATAATAAATGAAGAAGGGGTGAGAGTATCATTTCTCCCTTGCCCAATAATTTGATGCATTAAAAAAAAAAGTAAATGACAAATCAATAAGAAATAATCTATTGGATCTAATAAAAACAGTAAACTAATAGCAATTAAGAAAATGGGGAACGTCAACTATCTTCTGTCCTAGGCTAAGGCCTAAGTAAGATTAAATTTAAGTAGACTGGAATTCTGTAACCCTAGATCAGTTGGCGGCCACTACTATAGTTATTCCTTCTTTTATAATAATTATTTTAGCAGATTTCCCTTAAGGGAAATCAGCTATTGAGGTCGTACTCATGACGCGATTTTCGAAAAAAATATTCAAATGTCCATCGATCCTACCAAGGAGATGCGAAAATGAGGTCCGTTCAAAAATATATATATGTCTGTATATATATAAATATATATAAATATCTCTATATATATATATATATATATATATATATGTCTGTTAACGCTCTAGCGGTCGCAATTTTTGTTTGATCGTTACGAAAGTCGATATTTAACCGTTTTATATATAAAGGCAGATCAAGTTCGTTAATGGCTGAAATCGGACTAGAGGGAGGGGGGGGGGTTTAGAGGGGGGATTTTCGAAAATTCAAAATATTTCCGTTATTATGCATCGGATCGAAAAATTATATAGAACCAATCTTATTGAAAAGTAAAATTACTATAAATATTGTTATATACATTTATTCTCTATCTTGAATATTAACCGAGATATTTGCATTTTTATGAAGTCTGTGGCCGGGAATAGTTCGGATTAGGTCAGCCGTTTTCGTAACTACTCGGCTCAGGTGGAAGCTTCTTGTAACCTTCCTGTCGTTTCTAACCTTACCTTACCTTCTTTACTTCGTGAGATTTATGCAAATGCGTTCTGTTCATCCGCCCCCCCCCTTCTTTAGTTCTTGGACTACTAAAATTTGAGTTATTAAAATATAAATTATTCTTACAATTCAGAAGCCGTTTCAGTTGGGAATTTATTTTAATTAACTGAAAGATTTCTCATTACCATTTGTATTTAATCAAGGTGGTGTTGTGTTACCAGTATGCAGATTTCTCTATAGTAAAACTTCACATGGGAAATCTGCTTAGTTTACGCAGCCCCTGCGTGACGGGTTTTCGATAAGTTCAAATATCACATACAAAATAAATCTCTTTGGTTGAACAGAGACTTTTATTTAATTTTTATACATAATATGAGTTACACTCACTTTTTTTCTGGTTCACCGCCCCACCATAATCAAAACGGAAGCACTGCGCCTGTGTGTGTGTGTGTGTGTGTGTGTGTGTGTGTGTGTGTGTGGGAATCAGTCCCCTTGAACAGTTGAATGAAGTATACATTTGTATATGTTCTTTCTGTCGATTTGTGGTCCTGGTGAAAATTAATTAAAAGTTATCCATACTCACATTCTTTTAATGAATATAAAGAAATTCCTTATGATTTAAAAAAAATTATATTTGTTCTTCAATGGATGCCGACTAAGTTAATATTAATACTCTATATATTACTTAATTCATGAACTATTTTAAGAAAAAGTGTCATCATTTATTTATCCTTACTTAGCAAAATGAATCACATTTATGTCTCGTCGGTAGCCATTGAAGAACCAATATAACATTTTTCACTTAAGTAATACCTAGTTAATATTCATACTCTGGGGCAGGTGAGCCATGTAAGATAAAGGGTTGGCTTTAATCTTATATGGTAAACATAGAGTGGCGAGTTCCGATTCCCACCTGGGCAATAAGAATTTATTAAGTGAAGAGCTCATTAAATAATCCCTCCCTTGCTGGAAAAGGGTAATAACCTGAAGAAAACCCGTCCAAAAAGTGGACGTAAATAAATAATTATAATAATATTAAAACTCTAGTAATAAATAGATATTTATTGAGCCATATGGGGTATATCTAGAATGTTAGCTGATTTAACCGTCGGTCACTTGTAGAATTGAAAATTGTTTCCGATCAAAATATAAAAATGAAATTATCTTAAGTACTAAATACCCCCTTCCACTTCATTAGACGTTATCTTTTAATGCCGTTATAATAAATTATGTTACAATGATGACGAAGTAGGACTGAATAAAGAAACGTTGCGCTAACAGACAAATATGTCATGTTTGTATGTGTGTGTGTGTGTGTAATATATATATATATATATATATATATATATATATATATATATATACTAGCTATTGTACCCACCGGTAAATCATCCATAGGCGGGGCCTATGGAAGCCCTGGAAATCATTGTTGACTGAATAATGATGGTATTTTTATAGAAAGGCTTCAATGTGTATAATTACACTTCCCATCAGGGCTTAATGTTTTTCCATAAGGTTCAGGTAACTATAGGGCACGTATAGAATAGAAATTTAAGTTTCGAAGAATAAATGAAAATGTAGGAACTCAAATCAATCCCTCTCTACTGTCTGACACAGCGTGAATAATTCAAATCATATCGTATTTATTACAGTCTGTTCAGTCGTCTTTGAATTGAATTTCCCGCGCTCGCTTAGTTCACAAACCCGCCGCATATGGAGATCACCAAGGCGGTGGCCAATAGATAAAGATCATAAAGGCGGTGGCCAATAGCGGAAACTACGGCGCTAGCTCAAGAAGGCACCGGCTGGTTTCAAGCGGAACAGGCAGTTGGGCTTTGTCCCTCTCCGGGGTCGTTTCTACCGCTACAGTAATAGTGTACCCCGCTTCAGAGATAACCGCTCAGTTGGGCTCTGACCCTCTCCAGGGTCGCTTCTACCGCTACAGTAAAAGTTTACCCCGCTTCAAAGATACAGCACAGTTGGGATCTATTCCGCCCCAGAGTAGGGGCTTGTCCACTCTCCTGTATTGGTTCTACCGCTACAGTGTAATAGTCTATCTTTCATCTCCCGCAACGTTAGTGTCATATACGGATCACCGCAACCAGTTTTCACCAACTAGAAGACAGAATCTCATTGGGAACACAAAATAACACCGGAAGAAGACCACTTCAAGGAAAGTATATGTTTCCCGCAGGTACCTACTTCTTATTATAATGCTAGCATTATGTACGCAAACTATTAAATGAGTACTCATAATATAGGACCGATCGATCATTATATTGTATATATATACAACCTCTATATCAATAAATGTTAATGTTTGGTTCAATTAGACATAAGGTTAGTTTCTAAATCAGCATTCTTTAGGATTTAAGTTGTATAAAGTTAGCTGCCTACTATAAAGTTTATTATATGTTGCTTATTCAATATATACTTGATTCTTTGGAGAACTCAAATAGTGACTTGTATTATTCACCCTCATCTTTCCATAAAAATAGTAAATATTTTTCTTTCTTGCTTTCTTATGAGGAAATTATCTCTGTAATAATTTTATTTCAGTCTAATGCTCTCTTATTATTGCCTTTAAAAAGCTTTCCGCCTTTACATTTTGGTGCCGAAACCCGGGGCTAATGGCTACCCCGCCCCAACATTTTGGTGCCGAAATAGCTCTATTATTATTACCGCAAAAGCTAACCACACGCCCTAACAAAGTCAAATATCATAATCTATATATTTCCTATCAAAAATCAATCCAAAAAATAATCAATCCTGATCGAAAAATGTTATAGATCCAATCTTATTAAAATATTGATGATGAACTCGACCTTTTACTCATCGGATTTTTATTTAAAATAGAGAATATATGGACATCAATAGAATGCCACGTCTGCTTGTTGTATGCCGCTCCTACGAGACGGACTTTATTATATTTTAGTATCCAGTGTTCACTGTTGCCTTGTTCATTTTTTAACTCCTATGATAGCAGAGTTATTCGTGCTTTCTTATTTTCATCCTTCAGTTACTCCCCTCCCCATTCGACTCGTCGTTTTTTCCCCCTTAGAAATAGAGAATATGTGCACCATCACATGGCAAATCTGCTTAGCTTACGCAGCCCCTGCGTGACGGAACTTTCAGAAATAGAGAATACATGGAGATCAATAGTCTGAATAGCACGGGAGATATATGCTTGTTTTAGTTTATGTTATTTTATTGTAGTTTAGTATCCAATGTTGACTGCTGTATTAAATATGTCATTAGAGAGAGCTAATGCTCCGATCGATCTGATAGAGAGCTGGACAGGTGGAAACCCTCACGCGATTTCTCGCTCCTGATCAGTGACCTGTATCGAAGTGCCTGCCATCCGAAGGAATCTAGGTTTCGCCACAAATCAATCTAGTTCGAATATGTTCTCGTAGACTCCCACGGTCAATGGCGGGATTATGACAACTTCTGGGACTGTATGAGACCAACGTGCCGAAGTTCGGTTAGCTTCTAAGGGTAGTCCTTTTGGATAGTTGAAATATAATGTGTAGATTTATATATTACAAAAAAAAAACAACATTATATTAAAAAAATGCTCTACTTAAATATAACGTAAATATTTGTTTCCCGTTTATTACGTTTATTTATGTATTATATTTAGATATTACGTTTAGAATTTGTTATACTCGTATACGTATGTGTCTGTGTACTTTTTTACTTTGTCTTAATCAGAATCAGTAAACCAAAAGTCGTGTGTAGATTCTCACCTGGGAAATAAGGATATATTTAGTGAACAACTCATTAAATAAAAGCTTTAGTTCCACTCTGACTAAAAAAGAGTCCGTCACGCAAGAGCGGCGTAAACTAAGTAGATTTCCCACATGCTGTTATAACACATTTGTGATCTTAACTCACCACGTATTCTCTATTTATATCTAAAAAACTGATGAATATAAGGGAGAGGGGTGGGGTTACTGGCAGCAGAAAACAAGACAGTACTAATAACTCGCTTAATGCTCGGGTTGCGAAAAAATGCATAGAACAACTATCGTATACCATCAATATTTTAACAAGATTGGTTCAATAACATTTTATGATCTCACATATAATAACGGGAATCTTTTGAATTTTCGACCCCCCCCCCCTCTAAACCCCTACTATTCTATGTCCGATTTCAGCCAAAAATATATACTATATTTAGTGTTGACTGAAAGATGAAATATTGAGAATGGTATTGATAAAACTCACGTTTTCGAGAAAACAACGTAAAATCTTAATTGATGACTTCATCAATCAATGCAAACATATTTGCAAATAACAAAGTCAAAGTTCAATGAAAACCATGTTTGGTATTTAATCTTGGAATGAGGTGTTTCATAACATAACAGCTTATTTTTAATATGACATGATTAGGAGTGGGGGGGGGGGGTTACGGAAAGCCGAATTTCAGCCATTAACGATCTCTATTTTTACATAAAACGTTGAAATATGGTGTTTGGTAACGATGAAACAAAAATTGCGACGACTAGAGCCAAATGTTTATATACGTATGATCTTCATAGTTTCATGGCAAGGGTCACCAATGAAAAACATTTTTTCCGAGCAAACTTTATTGATACTGCTCTACATGCTTCGTGGTTACATACCCCCTCTTCAGGGGCTATCCCTTTTCAAAAAAATAATAGCTTTAATTTAATAAAACCCCTTATTAACCCATTAGTGCCCACGAGCAGCTTTAGCTGCATCAGTTTTTGAAAATCCACCAGTAGTGTTGATGTTGTTATTTTTCTAAGTACTTTGGCTTAAAGTGAAGGGGGAACATTCCTTGAGACAATAGGGGTGAGAGGTGGGGTACCTGTTACAAAGAAAAGGAGCTGTGACTACCTTTTTCACCCTTTTCCCATCTTAGGTCAGTCCTCACTCAATCCTCCTGCTGGAAAGAGGTAAGTTGTACTTGTAATCATTATTATTTTGAAATTTGGATTATATATATTTTGTCTCTAATATTGGTAGTTAATATGTGTAAAATATGAAGAAGAAAAAAAAAAAAAAACTAGCCCAAATTTGATGTTGAATTTTGCATGCGTCTAAAGCTGCTCGTGGGCACATAGTGTACTAATTATTTTCATATTTCTTTTTCAGACTAGAAAATTCTTTAGCAATTGCTGCTCAATAATATTTAATTATTGGTATACTATTGTTATCAGGTTATAATACTCTTCCAAAAAGACGTTTATTTTGGAGTACAGATGAAGATTGCAGTGTCCCATTTGTTAGTAATGCTATGAGACGTAATAGGTTTGACGATATTCTGAGATATCTCCATTGTGCTGATAATTCTAAAATAGTTCCAGGAACTGACAAGCTATTCAAAATTAGACCTTTATTTGAATATTGAACAAAAATTTTAAGCCCATTCCACATAACAACACTAAGGGAGAATCGGGTTTCCACTAATTACTGCCTTACTGACAAAAAAGCTTTCAAAAAACAGCGTAGGGTGACTGTTCAAATTGCCACTAACGGGGATTTACTAATTATAAGATGGAATGATAATGCAGTTGTCACGGTAATGACTAATACCATTCAAGGAGAAAATAAAACAGCAACAAGGTACTCATCCGAACAAAAAAAAAAATTAGTATTCCTATTCCTCTCGCGTTATATGAATACAACCAGCATATGGAGGGAGTTGATCTAAATGATCAGTTTGTATCAACGTATCGGACTACAATAAGAACTAAGAAATGGTGGTGGCCATTTTTGGCTGGGCAGTTGATGTAAGCTGTGTGCAAGGTCGACGATATAGTACGACGAGAGGTCGTATGATATTTGTTGAAACATTTTGGGACTTCGAGAACTGGGCGAGGTTTTAAAAAATCGTATACAGCTCTTGACAGTATTCGAAAAGATAGGACAGATCATTTCATTATAAAAGGTATTTCCAAAAATAAACTATGTGTCCAATGCAAGAGAAGAACCATATACCTCTGCAGAAAATGCAGCGTTTCGCTTCACCCTGAGTGTTTTGCCCCTTATCATGACTAGAAGAATGGGCAAAAAATGTATGTATGCAATTTGTTTTATTTTACCTCCTTCGGTTATTTGTTTATATATTTTTTTTTATGTGATTTATAATTTATTTATCCATATTTGATTGTTTTATTATTAGGTAGAGTATTTGTTGTTATTATTAGATAGAGAATTTGTTTATATTATTAGAGAGAGTATTTGTTTCAGGTTATTTATTTATATATTTTTTTATGTGATTTATTATTTTTTTATACACATTTCATTGATTTACTATTAGACAGAATATATATTATTTACTTATACATATTTGATTGTTTTATTATTAGATAAAGTATTGTTTTATTATTAGATAGAGTATTCGTTTCACCTTAGTTTTGTTTCAAAAACATCTGAAAATTATTACATTGTATTATTTGAGTTTCTTATACAATAAAAGTGTTTTGCAAATTATATTGTTTTAATGAAAATCCTAAAATGCTTTTTAATGAGGCAATAAATGCAGGTAGTTCCAATCGAGTGCACCAAGTGCCCACGAGCATCTTTAGCTGCAGCCTGATATTCAGCACTTCCCTTACCATAATTTTTTTTAATTATTTTTCCCATTGTCTATAAAGTAAAACAATAGTAAAAATTAAAAAAAAAATAAAATCTATCGATTGGGCACTAATGGGTTAATACAATATCTAGCAAACAATTATCATATGGTTATTTGAAATTAATGTTATTATTAGCAGATTTCTCTTAAGAGAAATCAGCTACTGAGGTCGTACTCATGACGCGAATTTTGAAAAATTTCGTCAAATGTCCATCGATTCTTCCCAGGAAATAGCGAAAATGAGGTACGTTCAAAATTATATATATATATATATATATATATATATATATATATATATAATAGTGTTGTTGTTTTTGACCAGGTTTTATATATATCTATATATATATAAAATTGTAACCTCTGTCTGTACATTGATTTTTTTCGCGAAATTTCACGATAACTTTTCGTTTCACATGTCATAGACACCATAACTGCATTTCGTTTCTTTCGTGTATGTTTGTTTGTTTGTTTGTGTTGTTTGTTACCTTTTCAAGCATAAACAGCTGAACCGAATTTTATGAAACATGGTATGTATATTACTACTAGCCCAAATTAGACATTAGGCTATACTAATATTCTCTGAGACGAATAGGAGTGGGGGTTATAGGGGAGGCCTGAAATTAAAAATAGCGATATTTCGTTTCCTATTGGTTTTTCGGCAAATATGCACATAACAAAAGTTATTTATTTTATTATTTAGAGAAAGTTGCTCAACAATTCTTTTCTATATGAACTACCAGGTACCTCACCTGGAAAAATTAATTCAAATGTATGTTAATATTTTGTCCTTAATAATTCAAATCTATGTATAATGCACAGGAAACGGGAAATATGACAATATGGAGATCAGTGAAGTCTTACATAAAAAAAATAATTTAATTATTAGCAAATCCACAGAAACGAAGGGCATTAACCCTAAACACAGGGACGGGTAAATTCCAAAATATTGTGTAAAGTAAAGCCTTGCCATAAAAATGCCATCAACATTCAGTCTCAAATGAATTCCCGAGCGAAGCCGGGTATCTGAGCTAGTATATATATATAGGAAGAATGCTCTTGCGGACGCAATTTTTCTTTGATCGTTGCTAAACTCGGTATTTAAACGTTTTATGTAAAAAGACAGATCGAGTTCGTTAATAGCTGAAATGGGACCAGTGGGAGGCGAGTTTAGAAGGGGGGATTTTCGAAATATCTCCGTTACTATACTTCGGATCAAATCATTGTATAAAATCCATCTTATTGCAAATTAAATGTGCTATAAATATAGTTATATACATTTATTCTTTACCTTGAACATTAACCGAGATATTTGCATTTTTCAGTTTTCAGCCTTCAGCATACTCCCACTTTTACTCATGTTACATAAACAATACTCTGTTATGTTATAAACCACATTGAAAACCATAAATTGTGTTCAAGAGACCTTTATTATACGAGATATGTAAATGCAAATATGTTATGGTGACTCACCCCCCCCCACCCTTCTTAAGTTCTTCGACTACTAAAATTTGATTGATTATTCTGATCTATTATAAATTACAGTACTAGATTTACTAAATAGTTTTCCATAAAATTAATATGTTATATTCTGATGTATTTGAGTAATTGTTTTTCTTTCCTGTGAGAAGTTGGCACACCTGTTTGTTTACGTTTGAGGTGCTTTCCGTCTAGAGGTTTCTTATTATCGTTTGTATTTATTCACTTGATGTTGACGGTGCTATTGTGTTACCAGTAGGTTGATGTATCTATTGTTAAACACCACGAGGGAAATCTACTTAGTTTACGCAGCCCTTTCGTGACGGACGTTTTTTTTAAATTAATGTTATATTTTTTTTTTGAAAGGGCATAGCCCCTGAAGAGGCAGTATGTAAGCCATGAAACATATAGGGCAGTATCAATAAAGCCCCAATTAGCCTTGGTTACACAAAGTGGATGTTAAAAAAAATGTATTTGTAGATGTTACACACACACACACACACACAGGTATATAAAAAAAAGCAATGGAGTATGAAAAGGATATCTAATCCTAAAGTTGAACTAGCTATAAAAAATATAGAGAAATTTTAATCTCTAATAATATACGCCTCTTCGGCATTATTTTATCCTGAACCTTTGATCTGTTCTATGATTATAAAATGCCTTACATTTGTAGGATTTCAGAGCGGCTATCCAGTCAGTGGCATAATCAAATTAAATTTTTATTTGAACAATAAAAGTTTTCCGACAAATAATAAATTCCATTAGAGGAGAGGCCTTTGAGTTTTGAAGGTGAATGGGGTGTGTGGTGGGAGAGTTGGGATAAAGATGAGTCCTGTTTTACAGCAGCTCATTAACTCCCTTCCGGCCTAATCCTTTCATGGATTACCCCCTGTTCGGCGTGCTCCTTCCCTCCCCCTGCCTTTCTAAGCCATCAACCAAACCACTTCGAGACGCCATTTATCCTTAACTCAAAACAGCCCAGCCGATATATTCTTTACTCTATACTCATTATTTAGATTGATTGATGTCTATTATACAGTAGGTGCTTCAGATTTCATATTTGCAGAAGGGCTCATGAGTTGCTTTCTTTCAGAAGGGAGGTTATATTAACCCTTTTAGTGCCAATCGTTATGCAAGAGTAGCTGCCTATTATATGCATCACTAGGGTTCTGTATTTCAAAATAACCTTATAAATGGTTCAAATACATTGCGTTGCAATTTAAAAAATCATTTATTAGGACTTTTTAGTAGATGTCCTTTATAAGGGAAATCAGCTATTGAGGTCATACTAATGACGCGATTTCCGAAATATTTCTTCAAATGTCTAACAAGCCTACCCAGGAGATGAAGAAAAAAAGGTCCGTTAAAAATTGTGTATGTGTATATATATATATATATATATATATATATATATATACATATACATATATATTCGTAGACACACATATGTGTCTGTTAACGCTCTAGCGGTTGCAATTTTTTTTCATCGTTACCAAACTCAATAAAGCTAACAAACAATTAATCTTTTTATGTAAAAAGGAAGATCAAGTTCGTTGTATGGCTGAAATCGAACCATAGGAGGGGGGGGGGGAGTTTCGATGGGAGGATTTCCGAAAATTCAAAAAACCTCCGTTACTATACGTTGGATCGAAAAATTGTATTGAACCAATCTTATTCCAAATTAAATGTCCTATACATTCATTCTCTCTCTTGAATACTAACCGAGATATTTGCATTTTTCAGTTTTCACCCTTCAGCAAACCCACTACTCATATCAAATAAAAATACTCTGTTATATAATAGACCACTTTATTAGAAGCTTAAATAATAAATATTGTTTTCAATAGACCTTTATTATACGAGAGACGTGCAAATATGTTCTGTTGATCCCCCCCCCCGTCTTAAGTTCTTGGATTACTAAAATTTTATTTCAGTGATTGAGATAAAAATTATTCTGATTCATTCTAAATTATAGTACATGGTATAGTAAATAGTTTTCAATAAAATTAATTTGTTATATTCAGATATGTTTAAGTAATTGTTTTTCTTTCCGGTAAAGTATGTTTCTGATCAGAGTGATTGGCCGACCCGTTTGTTTATTATTCAGACGCTTTTCGTTGAGAGGTTATTAAAATTGACTGAAAGATTCCTCATTACCGTTTGCATTAATTTACTTAATATTCACGGTTATATGTTACCAGATTTACCTTTTGTAAAACTTCACGTGGGAAATCTGCTTAGTTTACGCAGCCCCTGCGTGACGGACTTTTCTGCTGGTTGGTGCCGGAGTTACATGCTTGACACGGGGACCGTAGTCCCAATGTGTTTATGATAGTTATCGGATAATATACGTGTCACATGCATCGGCAAGACTAAAACTGTCTTTTTTGGCCGCCTCAAATAGTAGTTTGAGTTTCTACCTCTTCCTTTGGAGTCAGTGCTTTTAAACTGCCGACTTGGTAAATATAGTTTCTATTAGTAGCAGAACATTTAGTGCATTGTTTTGCTATTTTTCAGCAAAAACTTCACCTAATTATAAGCATTTTCGTCAAAGTCCTCCAGTTATCTTCTTTGTATAGGCAAATGTTTTCGCGTGGCATTAAAACGATTAAGGTAAGCTTGAATAACTATTTGGTTACCTTCAGGATGTTAGCCAACAACTTGTTCCTTATTTTGACTTTTGAAATTAATAATGAGGCTACTAGTCAAAGGACGTAGCTTGCTCTAAAGAGATGGTTGACGCGTGGTCTTCTACAATTTTATTGTTGAAACTTTCAATACTGTGTTCGATTGTCCTCAGCATTGACATATTTCCCTCGATTGTCTATTGAGGTTTTACTCTTCACGTGATTTTCTAAAAACGTCTTTAACCTCCGATCGATCCAACCTAGGACTAGGAGGCTTCGCTCGGGAAATCATTTGAGGCTGAATGATGATGGTATTTTTTATTTTTTTTTTTTGTCAAGGTACCATTTACACCAGTAAAAGCCATGAATGGAGAAAATTCGATTAATGGCAGGAATTGTTAGATAGCCATCCCTCCGCAGCCTGTAGCTGCCATCAGCTGACTCTTGATAGACATTAGCTAGCATGAGTATGCAGGCTACAACTTTAATCTATACCCTTCACTCTTACCCCACTGACATGTAAGTGAGAATTTAGACAAGGAGGGGAATATGTGTGTGTGATTGCGCGTCTGTGCGTGTATAATATTAATTTCGAGTTGGTCACGCACTCCTGATTAGGGTATCAGGGGTACAGCAGCATTGAGGAGCTCCAACTTAGCGTCTCAAGACTTTACTGTCGTGAGGGTTAGTTTCTCCCTCCCGTAGTGGGGTAAGTTTGTTATCTGCCGGAAACACAAGAATTTCTGAACCGTCACGGAATCAAAGAAGAAAAGGAAAAACGTCATTCATACAGTACATGCGTGGCTTCACGTCACTTTCTGCAGGGTGCAAGCTGATGATTTTTCCTGGTTCCAATTTCAACCATAAGGAACTTCATCTATAGTTTTACATGAAACACTTAAACCAAGTTTGGTCACAAGACAACTGAAAATTGCCAGTTCTAGAGCGGTGACGGGCTAATATATATATATATATATATATATATATATATATATATATATATATATATACATATAATAGCTAAGGTACCCGGCTTCGCTCTTATAGTTTTAGACTTATAGAATATTTTAGTTTTGAAGAATAAATGAAAATAAGTCCCTCTCCACTGTTTGACAAACCGTGAATAATTTAAATCATAATCATGGATAGTATTAATTATAATTAAATATCATCTATAATATACGTATTTCTCGTCAAAAACAAGTCCGTCCTTACTTATATACAACACATTATATACATAATAGTAAATGTGAGTACAAAAAGCAAAATACAACATTTTACAGGAAATAAGTTGCCACGATTAACTGTGTTCCCGTCAAGCCTCCCGGGTAGCCTCCCGTCAACATCCTCTCCTCCTTGAATATTATTAACATTGCTTTAATAAAATTACTTCATCAAAACATTAAAAATTTCGAATTTTCTAGTAATTTATATTCCTTTATAGCAATATATTTATATTTTATCCTGGCGTAAATAAATAACAGTGGTACCCTAAAAATAGTTTAATTTATATTCTAAAATTGAGGCGAGGAAAAGAGATTGTAGCAACCCCCTTCCACCCCAACCTCAAATCATATTGAGTTTAAACGCATATTGTCTCATATTATAGTTACATTGCCAAGTAAAGTATGGATAGTATATAGTCATTTCAATATCGTCAACATATCGTAGGAAATAAGATAATACATACGACAATTCAAGAGTTTTATTCCGCACAACTTCCGCTATCACAGGTTGAGAAAATTCAACATGACATTGTTTAAATAATACATTATACAATTTAAATAATCGAAATTATAGTTTAAATTTCTATGTGAAATAAATAGCAAAGTTATTTTCTAATAAAATAAATAACAAATGGGGAGGGTAGGGTGGAGATTTATAACTTCCCTAATCCGAATCACACATAAAACAATTATATAAGTCTAAGAACATAACATCATTTGTCATTATATGCCTTTATTAAAACACTTTAATGTGTACTAATACAATTGTTGACTCCCGCTGTAGTTTTGATTATATAACTCGTTTGTACTTCGTTATACGACAAAAGTTACTCTGAATTAAAAACCTTCTTTCATTTGCATGTTTGCCAAAAAAACAAAAAACAATACGAAATGAAAGATCACAACTCCTGCTCGCCCCTAGAAAAGATAATATAGATTTAGATAATTTTGATGTAGGAGTTGATGCTAATTCACATACTGAGTTTTGTTCAGTCTTTTGTGCCCTAAAAAATAGTTCACTCCCGCTATAGTTTTTAGCGTCTATCTTGTTCATACTTCGCTGTACGACAAAAAGTGTACATATTAAAATTTACTCAAAATAACAAAATAAACATCTTTTGTTATATGCATGTTTGCCGAAAACCCAATAAAAAGCGAAATATCGCATTTTTCCATTTCAGACTTCTCTTATTACCCTCACTCCTGTTCTTTCCTAAAAAGATCAACATAGCTTATAACCAAAGAGGCATTAATACTAACCCGCATACGGAGTTTCATTGAGTTAGGTTTTGTCTTTTATGTCCTTTAAAATTGGTCACGCATGCTAGAGTTTTTAGAGTATATCTTGTTTATACTTCGGTACACGACAAAAGTGTATACAGCAAAAGGTACTCTAAAGAACAAAATAAACAACTTTTATTATGTGCATATTGGCCAAAAAATCATTAGGAAACGAAGTGTCGCTATTTTTAATTTCAGGCCTCCCTTATAACCCCCCCTTTTGTTCGTCTCAGAGAATATTAATATAGCCTATAGTCTAAGTTGGGTTAGTAGTAATATACATACCAAGTTTCATAAAATTGAGTTCAGTAGTTAAGGCGAGAAAAGGTAACAAACAGACACCATCGAAACTAATTGCAGATATTGTGTCTATGGCATGTGAAACGAAAAAGTATCGTGAAATTTCAAGAAAAAAAATCAATGTACAGACAGAGGTTACAATTTTATATATATATATATATATATATATATATATATATATATATATACACGTTACAGTAGTCCCACGGCTAGTTTTCGCAGCCCCGGGTAACCTAAATTTTTTGATTGTGTAGTTAAATTACCATTATTCCGAATATTTTAAAGTTCTATTTAAGCTCAAATAAAAATGCGTTTTAAGTTAGAAATAATTTACCAAAATTTCTTAATTTCCATAAATGTAGTAAGTTTGATCATGGTTTATGTTTAAAACCATACCTTGATTATGAAAGTTTATTTTCATGTAGTTATTATTTAAAATTATTGAGCTTTTATAAATTCATACCGTTATACAGGAGTTTGTTTCATTAGTATATTAATATTACGTGTTATCATCGATTGTCTAATATTCTGTATCAGTACCAAGTATTTAATATCACTAAACTTTATTACAACATTCATTTAATAAACAAAATTATCATTCTACATAATTAGAATGAACTTTATTTAACAATAAACACATTAATTAAGGTCAATATTCTAAAATTATATTCCACAAGTTTAAATTCACAAATGCCCTTGCCCAGTCTCCAATACAGAATTATTTTAGGCTTAAAATAGCTCATATATTCTGTAACTCTAGTGGATATTATTAATCTGCCAGTTTAACTAATGCATTTTAATTCCTAATAGAAAGTTATTTTGGATACTTTTGGCACCATTAGAGGTTTAGTATCCAGATACTAAGAATCATCAGTTTTTTTTCCCTTTTCCAGCAGGTCTGAAGACAAGCTTCGTACTTCAGTATTTTCAAATTTCCTAAAAGTTTTCCTATTTTTGAGAGCACTATAGTAAAATATTATATTCCATAGGCATATTTTTTCTATTAGAACATAGATTATATTTTCAATGATATAATCTCTGATACCACAACAACTCTGTTTAATATGGTCAAAATTATTAATTTTAATGTGGTCTGAGCTAGATATAAGTGAGTTATTATTATAGAATTATAAAGATGACATTCTTCATGAAAAGTTGCCGGAAATAATCTTTTTTATTTATTTATTTATGGACATCACATCAAAGGTGATTTGCCCTTTCAAAACGGAAATAATCTGCAAACCTTGTTCATTTATATCTAGAAAACCCCACAGCCTCGTAGAATTATACGAAATAAAGAACCTGCAAAGGTGCTGAAATGATTAAATATCGAATTTGGCATTTCGCTAGAGCGGTAACATACAAATGTATATATGTGTTTGTGTGTGAATTTGTGTGTGCGTGTGTGTGTGTGTGTGTGTGTGTGTGTGTGCGCGCGCGCGTTTGCGTGTGCGTGTACTTGCGTGCGTTCGTGTATGCACAACGTATTTGCATGTATCTGACATATAAAGGTCTGTTGAAAACAATATTTGTTATTTGAGCTTGAAATAAGTCCTCAAATGATACAAGACTCACCTTAAAGGAAATCTCATAATCATATTACAAACCCTATTAGCATAGTCGTATAACTACAGACAAAATGGTAAATAAATTATGACAGAACAGTAGTGTGTCGAATATATGGGAAATCTGCTTAATTCACACAAGACCTGCGTGACAAACATTTTTTACATTATGACCTGCCAGATTTTATTCTATTCATATGAGTATGATAGATTTGGTTGTATCATTGTTCACACTCAAGTACATGTAAATTGCTCTTCAGTATAGATGGCTTATGTCCAATTTAGAGTCTGTAAAAGTACAATATATCATCTTTTATATTAATGAAGTTATATTTGATTATTTTTCTCATTTAACTTAGCCATCCTGTATTTTAGCGCAGAAATTATAAAATATAAAAAAGGATCTGATAACCAACACGTTTATCGTACGCATATACTCTTGTACCATGTTCTTACCGCCAGTGTGTGTGTGTTGAATCTCGTCATCCACTATATCAGTGAACATTTTAGGAGAGTTTCCAAAAATCGCTCATGAGTACAGCTTAATTATCTGATTTTCCTGCATGGATTCTACTGAAATAGGATTACTTAAATGACCTAAAATTAATTCAGTTGATAGTAACAGGCAAAGTATGTAATATAGCGAACACTGGCGGTCGCATTTACAGCCAGCGAAAAAATAAAAAACTGAAATTTACTTCTTGAAAACCGTAATTTTCAATATACTCCTCTAGATAAGGCCAGCATCAGGTGGTCCCGGCACAAGAGGAGACTTGTAAGTTATCCAGAGGAAGACATTCTAAGCAAACCGAGTGGAAAATTAATGGTAAGGGTATAAAATTGTGTCAGACTGACCATAATGGTAACAGCAGAAAAACGTCAACCACGGAACATTTACCATTTACATTTAAGTGTTAGAATAACAAACTGGGCACCTCATCTCCCCATCTATTCTTTATTCCTCCAGAAGTAAGAGCCCAAAGTAAACAGGATTTCAAATATTAACTGGATTTGACATGTTCAGAGACTCATTTACTCAAATTACTGAAGGTTGAAAACAAGAAAATAATAGTGAATTTTAAGAAAGTTAAGAAAAATGTATACATCAACAATTGCTGAGCATCACATGTTCGTCTGAGCCCTGAAAGTGTGTCTTTATTTTGCTAGCACGTGATGATGTTAACCTACAGAAAGGAATTTTGTTTGAGTACAAAACTTATAAAAATACATAAAAAAACAAAACAATAATTCAGCTCTTAAAAAAATATTTAAGCTTTCGTGAGAATGTAATTCAAAACAATAAGAGATTAAAGACCCGTGAAATCTTAGAGTTTAGTAATTCTAATACTATCCTGAAAAAAAGCGTTGGTACTTAACGGTTATCGGGACGATTATTAAATCTGAAGTTTAAAAAAATCACTTTATTATTTAAGTTAACTACAATTTATTTGAATGACAAAATGTAATTATAAATTATTAGAGTTAGCCAAAAACAGGACGATGTCGCGGAGTAGCTGCACAAAGCTATCGTCTGCCGCATGAACTATTCTCCACACCATTTTAAAGATTTTAATTAATTGCACCAACAATACATAAAACTACCAAAACCGATAACAGATAAGTACCAAAGCGTTCATAAAAGTATTAGTGTAGTTATCATTTAACATCATGTCTATGAATTATAATGGCAACAAATTGGGCACTTTCTCGGCATTATGTTTGCAGCTCAGAAAATATATCCTGTATTTCACAGTTTCACTGCATTTTATTTCGTTTGCCAAATCGATTTGTGTGGACAATGCTTACCATATTAACACACAGTTTTGGAAAGAGCGGGGGGACCTAAGGAACAAGCATACGAGAGCGGTAGAGGGTTGGAGCTAGGCTTAATGGATTTGCGTGAAGCTGTCCAAGGGGCAGACCAACCAATATATCGTAAAAGATAAAAAGAGGATATGCAAATGTCTTGGAAATAATAAGTGGCTTTTAGGGTCGACGCCGTACCTCCCTGCTCAGCGCCCATTCTTGAATACGGATATAGACCGAAACTCATATTTCAACTCAAATCCTTTATTAAATGCCCAAGTGCATTGATTTCGTTGTTCATAATAATTGATGAGTTTAGTGTAGCTCTAATACAACACGAAGTTAAAAAGTACTACAACTCTAGTTACGTAAAAAAGACCGTCACGTTTTCTCACCGCATATATTTTCTATTTCTAAGTAAACATCCGATAAGGAGAAGTGAGGATTTACTGAAGGCTGAAAACAAGAGCGTACTAATAACTCGCTTTGAGTTACGAGAAAATGTATAGAACAACAATTCAGCCTCAATAGTTTAAACACGACTGGTTCTATAACATTTTTCGATCCGACTTACAATAATGGACATTTTTTGAATTTTCGAGATCCCGCTGTAATTCCCCCTTTATCGAATCCCAGTTGAGTTTTGAATGAACCAGATTAAATATTGACTATGGTATAGATCAAATTAACATTTTCGAGTCATGAACGTAAAATCTTAATTGATGACGTCTTCTCTCACGTATTTGCATGTATCTGACATATAAAGGTCTGTTGAAAACAATATTTGTTATTTGAGCTTGAAATAAGTCCTCTAATGATAAAAATTCACCTTAAAGGAAATCTCATAATCATATTACAAACCCTATTGGCATAGTGTTATTACTACAGACAAAATGGTAAATAAATTCTGACAGAAAATTAGTGTGTCGTGTACGTGGGAAATCTGCTTAATTCACGCTAGACCTGCGTGACAAAAATTGTTTAAATTATAACCCAGCATCTGATCTATTTGAATTGCTTATTTAAGAAAGGGGATAAGTCATGAAATAATAACTTTAGGGAAAATTAAAAAAACAGTTTTAAGTTAAAGGAAATGGTACAAACATTCTAAAAAAATGTTTATATTACTACATTTACAACATGATACCTATAACAGTATCGACATGAATTTTAAAACCTCTTTTACTGGGTTTATACCATAATTATACCAGATGACTTATGCCCTTTCTTAAATAAAACCTGAAAAAGGAAACTAATTAATAAGAAATGAATTATTCAAGAAAGATAAATTTGTATATTTATAAATTACACAGTTTAACTCCATAATTTTTGTTTGTAATGTATATTTAAACAAAAAAAAAATTCAAAAATAAGAAGGAAAAAAAATATGAAATCTCAAAACTAATCATCTTCAGAGGTAGCATTCTTCCTTGTGGGCCAACTCAAGATATTGTGGAAAAACTTTTTCTTATGCTCAGGAATATATTGCATAGCTCTCTTTAAATCTACTATTTTGCCTTCTAATATTGGGTTCTTCTTGTTATATGCCTGCACCAAAGAGATATGGGCAGGGTTGTTGTTTCCTAATTTGAATTCTTTTGCTGTAGAGCCGTTTATAAACTCGCTCAGTGACGACACCTTTTTTCGAAGAATCAAACACAAATTGGCTATATTTGGATATTTTAAAGTTATCTTTTTCTACGGTTTCTGGACTGTCATTTTTACTAACTTGTTTGCTACGTTTAGCCTTAAGAACAAAGGCATTTTTCTCTTTATTTGATGGCTGAGCAGTTTACTCTGCTCAGATTCACAATTTTTTTTGTATAAAGCAGGCCACCAATTTTTATAATCTTTTATAAAACTTCTGTCCAGACGATTTACGATAAATTTATTCGTTTTGCGTTTTGGTTACATCTCTTAATGTATAATAGCGGTCCTCTCGACGTAGTTTTCTTTTGATTAAACCCAAAGTCTCTGTCGTTAGGCAGGAATGAATGTCCTCTGAGAGGCAGCCTATAGATAACTTTTTGAAATCTACCTGTATCTGTAAGTGCCATTAGAAAACGAATCACTGTGTGGTTTTTATTCCCGGGCAGTTATCAGAAAACAAGTGGAGGATTTTAGTTTGTGAGCTCATGTTGGTTTGTATATAATGGTGTAGAAATGAGCACACTTCGTTCGGTCCTTTCTTTGCAAGTCCCTCATGATACAGATAAATTGCTGACTCCTCAGTATTAACATTATGAACACCAAAAGGAAAGACTGATAGCTGCCTGTAATAGAACATATCTTGTACCGGAATTGATGGCAATGAAATATTTTGCATGTAATCAAATGTCAGGCAAACTTCAGAACCTTCACTGGATTGGCACGTTTCTGTTTCTCTTAAAGCAGTGTAAAATTTGTTGGCCCTTTTTTTATGTACTAACAATTCAGTAGCGACAACTCTTTTTGCCTCTGGATTTAATTCCCCTTTCATACGTAGGGTCAGTCTTTTACATTCACTACACACATCAACTTGTGGTCGTCCGAAACGTAAGTTAAATCTTTTTTTAAAAATGTCATAATAAAAAGAGTACTTTACGTTGTCAGTTTTGTATTTTTCCAGGAATAGTCTGTACATAATTTTGACATTCAAATTAGAGCTTAAGTAATGGACATCATTGGAAGAATAATGTGACAACTTTCGTGGGAAAGAAGAAATGTGATCCACAATTTTATTGACCAATTCAGTTGGATGAATCTTCTGATTGGACTGCTTTCCTCGAAGATCCCGGGGACTTTCATTATTAAGAAGAAGTTTTTGCAAACGCCAAACTCGTTTCTTCGAAACAGCAAGTATGCTTGAAAAAGACGTTTTGCACACTTCCACACGTTTGCAATTTACTAATAAAAAGTATTTAAAAGATGCAGCTCGCTCTTTTAATTCTCTTCTTCGACTATCACCCAAATTTCGATGTCCTCTTGTTTTGACTGTATCTGATTGCATCAGTCGCTGAATGTGTAGATCTTGGGCATTTTTAGTACCAATCGACAACAGTTCCCGCAGAATTGAACGTCGTTCTTCTTCAGAGATTCGTTGGAAACATTTCTTTTTACATGTACAGGATGGACCAGTCGTTTTTGCATCATACTGCTTACCATAATAACCAGTGTAAGCCTTTCCTTGGACTCTTGCACTTTTTATTACATTAGTTTTATATTTATCACTATTCACAATACCATTCCTTCTCTTAACTGGTTCACTTTCAACATCCCCCTCACTACTGTCACAAAAGTTTTCAAACATATTAACACACTCACTCATATTCTTTTTTTTTTTAATCTGTAAGAGACTAATTTAACTGGAAAGGTGTGAACTATGAACTGAGTAAAGTCACATAAATGAACAAGCAGGTATCAGGAAATGTTATCAAGCGTGTTATCTACCTGCTAATGCCTTCTGGTAAACTCTGAACCCTTCAAGGGATCAGGATTAAGAAAGTATTAATGACATTACAACTCATGATTATTTTTGAAAGGGAATAAGTCATTGACTAAATCCCTTTCTTAAATAAATGAGATCTTATTTATCTGATTAAAGTGGTTAGAATGCTTGTCTAATTCCCTTCCTTTTACAAAACGATGCTCCACGCTTAAAATATTTTTATTATGTCAAAAAGTAAATTTGACTAAAATCGTGACTTATCCCCTTTCTTAAATAAGCAATTCATTTACATAAGTATGATAGATTTGGTTGCATTATTGCTCACACTCAAATAAATGTAAATTATTCTAAGTCATTAAAAGTACAATATATCATCTTTTATATCCTGATTAGCCTTAGTTGCAAAAAGTGGACGTTAATAAGTAATTAAAAAAAAAAATCATCTTTTATATTAATGAAGTTATATTTGATTATTTCTCTCATTAAACTTAACCATCCTGTATTTTGGCGCAGGAATTATAAAATAAAAAAAAGGATCTGATAACCTACACGTTTATCATACGTATTAGCAGATTTCCCTTAAGGGAAATCAGCGATTGAGGTTGTACTCATGACGGAATTTTCGAAAAATTTTCTTCAAATGCACATCGATCCTACCTAGTAGATGACGAAAATGAGGTCCGTTCAAAACTGTATATATATATATATATATATATATATATATATATATATATATATATATATATATATATATATTTCTGTTACCGCTCTAGCGGTCGCAATTTTTGTTTGATCGTTACCAAACTCAATATTTAGTCGTTTTATGTAAAAAGAAAGATCAAGTTCGTTAACGGCTGGGAGGGGGGTTTAGAGGGGAGGATTTTCGAAAATTCGAAATATCTCCGTTACTATACGTCGGATCGAAAAGGATACAGAATCAATCATACTGCAAATTAAATTTACTATAAATATTGTTATATATATTTATTCTCTATCTTGAATATTAACTGAGATATTTGCATTTTTATTAAATCTGGGCGGCTAACGGACTAGTGACTTTCCCCCCAAAAGCTAGTTCGGCCGTTTCCTTAACTGCTCGGCTCTCGTGATATTTCTCTATTGTAAAAAATCACAATAGAGACGGACTTTTTACTGTTGTACCACGTTCTTACCACCAATGTGTGTGTGTGTGGGTGTGTGCGTTGTGTGTGTGTGTGTGTGTGTGTGTGTGTCTGTGTGCGTGTCATAGGAATCAATAATAACAAATAACTAACATCGTTTCTCTTCGTTTTAGGCCTGGACGGCAGCTGAAGCGGGAAAATAGTGGCGCCAATTGTCGTGGTAGAAGTCCAATAATTGCTGAGGTAATCCAAATATAAATTTATATATGAGTGTATATATATATATATATATATATATATACACTATTTTCATAATGATAGTATACAAGTGTTGATCTTTCAGAAATTTGGTGCTTCTAGAGAGACAAAAAATATTGATTTACTATTCAGTTATAAAAATATTCTTTTAACTTCAGCTGAGGATGTCGTTGATTATTCCAATGAGTGGAGTCATTTAGTTTATAACTTCATTAAAAGATGAAATACATCAATCCTATCAGTCTGACTGTTACTTACGTCCGAATTCCTATCGCCCAATTCAATTTATTTGTTCCTCGGGAACGGTTCCAAAGAATTGAGTAATCTTTTGTATAACCATTAAGGGAATTGTCAATTTGCGCTATTTATAGTTTACTACAACTGACAGTAGTAGGGATTATCTTTAATGTCAAAGCTTAAATGCATCAGTAGTCTTCCTACTATTGGTTTTATCAGAAAAATGTAATTTTTTTTCTAGTTAAAATATTTTTTATCATTATCATAACGTGGATTCCCTCTTACATGTCTATAATTTAAATTAGAATTTGGCGCTGGTTTGGCTATTTAGGTACCCTTTGACTCTCCGATCTAATGGACGCCTTGCTCTACACTTTTTCTCTACGTTGACTGTCAGAGGAGAGGTTATCATTTTCATCTGAGTGTTCCAAGCGCTCCAAAAGTTAGTTTATGACTGAGTCGCAGGGACGGTATCCGAAACTGTTAGCAGAAAAAATAAACATCCCTTTAAAGGATTGAGAACTTTTATAGCCGATACCCAACCACCATTTACTATCAAGGTATATATATATATATATATATATATATATATATGAGGCAATTTTTGTTAAACATAAAGATTGGTGTCAATCAAACAACAATCGCTATAGAGTGTTAAATGCTTGTACACTCAACAAACGTACACAAAAACAATACGTGGGCATTTTAAGAAAATTGCCAAAATTCACACACACACAAATTGAGTGCAATATCAGTTGCTGGTTGGATTATTTTTATCTAATTTGTTTTTCTCTAAACAATAATAATTTGTTTTGTGCATTGACAATTTAAAAAAATTAATTACATTTTAGCAGATTTTCCTTAAGGAAAATCAGCTATTCAGGTCGTACTCATGACGCGATTTTCGAATCAAAAATGTATATATATATATTTATCTGTTAACGCTCTAGAGGTCTCCATTTTTGTTGAGCGTTACCAAACTCGATATTTAATCGTTTTAGGTAAAAATAAAGATCAAGTTCGTTAATGGCTGACATCGGAATTGTGAGAGGGAGAGGGGGGGGGTTCGAAAATTCGAAATATCTCTGTTACTATACATTGGATAGAAAAAATATATAAAATTAACTTTATTGCAAATGTTCTGTAAATATTGTTCTATATGTGTTTTCAATATCTTGATTATTAACCAAGACATTTTCATTTTTTAGTTTTCGGTCTTCAGCAAACCCCCACTCCTGTTGATTTCATATTAACAATAAGCTGTTATATTATGAAACACATTATTTGAAGCTAAAATACATAATATTTAGGGATGGGTATCGATTAATCGATTAATCGTAATAATCGATTAATCGTAATAATCAATTAATCGTAATAATCGATTAATCGTAATAATCAATTAATACTCCAAATAATCGGTGTATTTTTAATCGATGTTTACGATGCTTGATTAATCTGGTAATCGATGCTTTAATCACGATTACTTAATTTTTTTTTCTTCTTTTCTTTTTCTTAAGTGAGAGTTGAGACTAATTTTTCATATTTTGAAGCTAATTGTTCAACTTTTCCACAATCGATTTTTTTTCAAACTAGCTACATTTCAATCAGTAACCATTTTTTTTTTATTGTTATTGAGGATTAACTAACCTCTTTCAATTATCTTTTAGCAATTGCAGTTACCAGACAATCGAAGGTTTTACTCCTCTTTTTCGTTTGAGCTCACTAGCACATTTGAAAATTTAAAAAAAAAATATAAATTACATTTCAAAAATTAAAATTTAAAATTAAAAACCTTAATTCCTGGATGATCCACGAAACATGTACCCTGCTGAATAAATATTTTTAATGCAAACAAAGATTTTTTTTTAACAATATTTAGATTAAGTTTTTTAATTTTAAATTTTAATTTTTGAAATGTAATTTATATTTTTTTTTAAAAAAAATTTTAATTTTTTAAATGTGCTAGTAAGCTCAAACAAAAAAGAGGTGTAAACTCTTCGATTGTCTGGTAATTGCAATTGTTAAAAGATAATTGAAAGAGGTTAGTAAATCCTCAATAACAATATAAACATAACTAGCAATAAACATATATATATATATATATATTTATATATATATATATATATATATATATATATATATATATATATATATATATACAGTTTTGAAAGACCTCATTTTCGTCATCTCCTGGGTAAGATCGATGGACATTTGAGGAAAAGTTTCAAAAATAGCGTCATGAGTACGACCTCAATAGCTGATTTCCCTCAAGGGAAATCTGCTAAAACAAAAATTTAAATGAATGGAACAGAAGGTAAGCAAATGCGGTTGTGGTATTTGTTAAAAGGTGGCCGGTAAGGCAGTGCTGAGAGTATGTTCTGGCTGTAGGGGGAGGAGGGCAATTACTTCAAGACCACTTGTAGGTAAAAGAAAAGAGCAATTTAGTTGCTCGGCGGGGTGAATTAGTAAGGGGCGTGGTAGAGCCACCATCCATCCCTTTACACCGGCCGCTCCAGCCGGCTAGCTAGCTAGCTGTCTTTCCTAAGCCTACTCTCTTATTATCTGTGTGTTGTCGGCCCACTCTTTAGCTCGGCAACACCTCTTAAAGCTGCCCCAACCCCTTCCACAAATAGGCAGAACCTCTGGCTCTCTAAGGATACAACACATTCTGTAAAGGCTAAACTACGCTTTAGAGTGAAAGGGCTCCATTTGAAGGCCATTTTGGTGAAACATAGCGCCTTCTCTCCCCCTCGAAAAAGGTCCGTCACGCAGGAGCTGCGTAATCTAAGCAGATTTCCCATGTACGTTAGCTCTGGTTCACTGAATACTCAAAACAAGAAAGTGCCAATAACTCGCTTAATACTTGAGTTACAAATAAATGCATAGAACGACAAATGTAGAACATCAATAGCTTAACAAGATTGGTTATATAACATTTTACGATCCTTCTGATAATAACGGAAATATTCTGAATTTTCGAATTCTCCCTCTATAAACACCTCCTATTCCACTCCCTTTAGCCAATAGCAAATACGAGTACGATCTTTAGTGCAGACTGAAACGCTAAAACATCGAGTATAAATTAAATAAACATTTTCGAGTAAAGAAAGAAAACTCTTAGTTGTTGACGTCACCACAACATATTTGAATGTGTCTCATAAAGTAAAAGTTTAATGAAAACCATATTTGGTATTAATAATCGGAATGAAGTGGTTTATGGTATCAGAGCTTTTTGTTAATATGAAATGAGTAGGAGTGGGAGGGAAGCCGAAAACAAACAAATCAATATGTTGTTGTTGTATAGGGTTTAAGGACGAAAAACTACCAGGTTATCATCGCCCTGTAATATTTATAATTCACATTTTGGCATCCTCATCCATATCGCCATTTTAACAATATAAATGAGGATACGAGCAATTTCACTTTAAATTTCTTTGTATAAACTCGTGTTTTTTACAAAATTAAACAATTTATGGAGTTCTTTCGGGTCATCTCCAAGGGCCACTTCTATACTATTGGAAATATTGTATTTGTTTCTAATATCTGTATACTTATGGCATTCCATTAATATGTGATATATAGACAGTTCTGTGTTACATTTCTCACAAATCGGGGGTTGATCTTTTGTCATAAGATAGCTATGCGTAAGTCGTGTGTGCCCAATTCGGAGTCTTCCTAATACAACTTCATCTCTTCTGTTGTCTCTTGTCGAATATTTCCATGGACGGATGGTGGTTTTAATAGTTTTTAGTTTATTGTTATGGGTTTCATTCCACATGTGTTGCCAGTTTTTATTAATTTCTTCTTTGAGTGGTTGGTAGAGTTCTGCAGATGTAATTGTTGTTGGGGTGATGGAGTCGAGTTGATGGGCTTCTCTGGCTGCTAAATCTGCTTTTTCGTTTCCATCTATTCCCACGTGGCTTGGAATCCACATGAAGTAGACGGCCCTTTTTAGGTCTCGGAGCATTTGTATTTGATTTTGTATTTTTTTTACTATTGGGTTGTTTGTGAATACATCTTTGATACTCAATAGGGCACTCAATGAGTCAGTGCAAATCAGGAATTTTTCTTGAGTTGAGTGGTTGCAAATGCAGTGATATAGAGCGAATTTAATTGCGAATAGTTCGGCGGAATAGATGCTGGTTAATTTGTTGAGTTTGAATTTTTGGCAGGCATTTTCTTCGTAGTAGGCGCAGGAGGAAGACTCGGTAATTTTCGAACCATCAGTGTATATTATCTTTGGGTGTTGATATTTTTCTATTTTATTAATGAATGCTTCCTTTATTTTCCAATAGTTGATCTCTTGGGACGACAAATCAATATACCTCGGTTAATATTCATCCTACAGAAAATACGCATGGAACAACATTTATAGAACATCAAATTCACAATAAGATTAGTTCTATACTACACTTTTTCTATCCACGGGCTGAGTAAATTAAGCAGATTTCCCACGTGCTGGTATAACACACTTGTGATCTCATTCTCTATTTCTTTGTAAAAAAAAAAAAAAAAACGATGAGAAAAAGGGTTGAAGGGGAGGAGGGGCTATTGAAGGCTGAAAAAAAGTAGATATAACTCGCTTATTACTCGAGTTACGAAAACGTTTATAAAACAACAATTGAAGAGTATCAATAGCTTAACAAGATTGGTTCTGTAACATTTTTGGATCCAACGCATAATAGCAGAGATATTTCGAATTTACGAAATTTCCCCCACTAAGCCCCCACCAGTGGTCCGATTACAGTCATTAACGAACTTGATCTTTAGTTTTGAATGAAACGCTTATATATATATATATATATAATTTTGAAAGGACCTCTTTTTCGTCATCTCCTGCGTGGGATCGGTGGGCATTTGAAGAACAATGTTCGAAAATCGCGTCATGAGTACGATCTCAATAACTGACTTCCCTTAAGGGAAATCTGCTAAAAGTCCGTTAAGCAAGAACTGCGAAAACTAGGCAGATTCCCTTCGTGCTGTACAAGATGCAGATTTGACAGGGCCAGATATCCATTTTTACTTGATAAAGAGCCTATGTAAACAGAATTTGAAATTGAAGCTGTAAATGAGATGTTAATGACATTATCTGGAGACTGTAGAACCTCCTTGGTTCGTTCCGACAAATGAAATGAAACGCTTTGAGGTATTATCGTTACCACAATGTAAAATGAGTAGAAGTGGTGGTTTACAAAAGTAGGAAAACGAAAAATAAAAATATCTTGGTACATAGAAGAGTTAGGGTAACTATTGTAGAAAATCAAATTTTCAACTACATTGGTTACATAAATCTTTTCGTCGGGCACGTAATAACGAAGATATTTTCAATTTATAGTTTTCCCCTCTCTAAACACCTTCTTCTTTTATTTGAACCGTTAACGACCTTCATATTTCGTATTAGATAAAACCAATGTCAAAATTAAATTTATCGCAATTCTAATCAAATACAGATTACTACTGCTGGGCAAATTATATTATAAGTATAAGCATATTTACATGCGGGTTATGGCGTTGATAAATCTACATACTACTCTCAGTATGCAGACGGTAAAGTTAGGTACAGGTTCGATCCCTGTCATGGGAGAACATAAGTCGACCAGTTCGCTACCAGAGCGCGCTAGTGTCACGGCACTTGTAGATTGACGGGAGTCTAGGGAGTATGATCGTCTGACAGTCCCTCGGGATGATTAACGTTTGTGACTCTTAAGCCTAGTCCACACTAGTAGACATGTTGCGCGATTTTGGTCTCTGAGACGCGTCTCAGGTTGTATACGTAGACAGGTCTATAGACCGATCTCCGTCTACGGGCTTGTTGCGATACCAAAAATCGCAGGTCTAAGGTCTCCCGATTGGAATGGAAGACTTTATGCAACGTTAGACATATTGCGCAACATTTTGGACGTACTCCGCGTCTAGAGACGAGACATCTTCAATCTATTTCCAGCTAATTGCTTCGCAGACCTCTGGTACCATTTTCGATATTGCCTACTTTGATATTCTGAAGGTGTACATGAGGCTCGTGAATGAGTCTCCACTTGCTAGGAAACGCAGTGTGACTGCCAGTCGAAGAGAAACTGGGATGGTTTCCCTAAACTTTGTATCTTGCTTCATTATTATTCTTCCAACCATCAGAAGCAAGTCTTCAAAATCAGTAGTCGCCAGCCGGGTAAAATTCCGAAAACCCATGGCGTCTTCCAATCTTAATTTACTTAATAGAGCTTTACCGAATCCAGGCCCTTCTGAAAGTACTTCGCGCGTCCACTAATATTTACGTTTTCGTGTTCTTTCACTTATAATTACCACTAAGCAGGAACTCATTCCACACAAAACAAAGTCCTCCATGGCAGTCAGTGAACATGGGACTGAGAAATTTATATCTTAGTGTGGACACTAGACGACACAATGAACGGTGTCTCTAGGCAGTCTATAGACCGTCTCTCGAAACCGTCTCTAGGCGGTCTATAGACAAATCGCGCAACATGGTCTACAGGTGTGGATTAGGCTTTAGATTCCGTCCACAAGAAAGATATGGATGAAAAAGCTCCCCGGGCATATTGAGGCCAGTTAGTACTGGAGGCAACTCATTCCTCCCATTAACGGGATGTTACGTCGAATTGATAATTCCCTACGTAAAACTCTGATTTCGAGTCTCAAGGTCTCTAAGTCTATAATGCCAACCGAAAATATATAATATATAACAAATTTTGAACGCACCTCATTTTCGTCATCTAGGCCGGATCGCTGGCATTTGTATTTTTCTTCTTTTTTTGTTTTAAATGGCATCATGAAAACTCATCTCATATTATATTCCCAATTTCACCCTTAGTAGGCACCCTTTATAAACAGTTCGTGGAATTTTCGGTCGTCACTAGGCGTTCTGTGATATAATGGCTTAAAACAAAAACCGAAGAGTAAGCAGTGGGGGTTTACTGCAGACTGAAAAAAATGTGTACAATAGCATAAATTTAAATTTCTTCTCGCCTAATTCTTTCCCACTAGCCGTTTCCCACGTACTATACGATTTTATAATCACGAAAAGTTTGGGTTTTCAGATTTCAACAGAATTATCCGTTTAGACCTTCCTTGAACCTAGTACGTCTAGTTTTGAGGTCACGTGGGGTCGTAGGAACAGATGTATCTCGCAATAACGACTAATCTTAATATCGTTGAAATTTCATATTTAAAAATTTTATGTCGTCTAGTTGCGCACCTCCTGTTTTGATTAAAATCAACTAAAGGAGAGGGGTTTATAGACGCAAACAATTTGTATAGAACCATTTTTGTTAATCACGAAAAGATCTATAAATTATTTCCACGAAATGTTTTGTTGTTAAGCGATGGAACGGTGATATCGTTTAGCATATCCGCAATTGTAAATGTAATTGAAATCGTACATGATCCGCAACAGGATATTTTGTTTATTTAAACACATAGGAGCTCAAAAAAGTGGAGTCCACGCCAGATGTCTTCCAAACAGTACAAAAGTAACTGATTCGTCAACTGGGTGGAATGTCAGTACATCGCCAAGAGAAAAAAGTCCGTCACGCAGGGGCTGCGTAAACTAAGCAGATTTCCCACGTGAAGTTATACAATAGAGAAATCTCCATAGGAGACCCGAACAATTACGGCAAATGGGCGAACTAGCTTTTGGCGGGAAATTCAATCATCCGTTATCGGTCTACAATTAATAAAAATGCAAATATCTCGGTTAGTGTTCAAGATAGAGAATAAATCTATAGAACAATATTTATAGTAAATTTAATTTAAATTTAATCTATACAATTTTTTGATCCGACGTATGGTAACGGAGATATTTCAAATCTTCGAAAATCCCCCCTCTAAATCCCCTCCCCTCCCACTGGTCCGATTTCAGCCATTAACGAACTTGATCTGTCTTTTTGGATAAAACGTTTAAATATCGAGTTTGGTAACGATCAAACAAAAATTGCGACCGCTAGAGCGTTAACAGACAAATATATTTATAATTTTGAATGGACCTCATTTTCGTCATCTCCTGGGTAGGATCGATGGACATTTGAAAAAAGTTTTCGAAAATCGCGTCATGAGTACGACCTCAATAGCTGATTTCCCTTAAGGGAAATCTGCTAATTAGGCAGTGAATCGAAAAGCATGTCTAGCTCAGTGCAGACTTGGCATTACGGAGTTACCGAATTTAAAGTTCCCCAGAGATGGGTTTAGACGTTACTGGGTAGTATCATGGCTAGCTAAGAGCCGGATTTAACCTCCTGAGGTATTTATGTATAGGGAACTTTGAAATGTGAAGGGCATGGAACACCCAACCAGCACAAGCGAACAACTAATTCAAAGGTTTCATTTCGCATGCAATGACACGATGCACATTGGGGCCAGTGACCCAGATTCGTCCCCAAAATATGAAAGAATGATTTGAGTTAACAGAAAATTTGAAACTTTATATTTTTGAAGGTGCTGATTTCGAATATGACCTTGTGATAACAGTGAAAATAAATGGCAGATCGATATTGGCTACAGCAAAAATCTAAAAGTTATCGTATTTCTTTAAAGATATAAAGAGACAATGTTGTTGTATTGCAGAGTAAACTAACTTTGTTCAGCAAAACAGACATGATGGGCCCAAAATAGCTTCCAAAAGTTTGGTAGGATTTTTTTTTAAAAACTTGCCACAAATATGTATTTCAGTTTCATTAGTGGCTAATTTCAGCTTATAATTTGGCGGATCCACTACAGTTCCAAAAAATTTCATTTTTAATTATCGTTTAAATTCCCAAAGAGAGTATTCCAAAACTTTTCTGTGAGAGAGTCCAACGATGGCTTTACTGATATTGGAATGGTTCTAAAACGATGATTAAAAATATTGAACTAATTCAATTTAAAAAATTTCTTGATTTGGTCACTTTATCCCAGTAAAATACTTTTTTTTTCTTCTTTTTTTTAATTCAGGGAGTTCAAACCACTTCTCAGCTGAGGTCCAAATCACGACCTCCTATTTTTGGGGTTTCCTCTCAAAAATACTAGAATATATGAAAAATAAATAAACACAAATCTTTATAAGGTGGCCAAAATTGTTAATAAATTTCTTCAAATTTTACATCGATCTGGCGCAGGATATTATGAAAATGATTCCCATTAAAAACTGTAGGTGTATATTTAGATTTAGGATTTCGGTTTTGAGCCTTCCTGAACCCAATGTTGATTAGCTTTGGAGCGACGTCTGTACGCTTGTACGTACGCATCTTGCACTAATCCCAAAGAATGCGGAAATTAAGCAGATTTCCCAAATGCTGATCTCATCTAACCATATATTCTCTATTTCTAAATAAATGAGTAGAAGTGGAGGTTTGCTTAAGGCTGAAAGCAAGGGAGAAAGAATAACTCGCTAAATATTTATTTAACAATGTATTGAAAATCAGTCTTTTAACAAGATTGGTTCTATAACCGTTTTCCATCCGACTCATAATAACGGAGATATATTGAATTTTCGAATTTCCCTTTCCTCTAACCCCCCACCACTATTCATGGTCCGATTTCGGCCATTAACGAGTATTATTATTATTATTATTATTTATTAACGTCCACCTTTTGCAACTCAGGCTAATTGGGACGGGTTATCTACAGGTTACCACCCTTTTCTAGCCAGGGTGGGATTTTAGGATATTATTTAATGAATTTCGTCACTAAATAATTTCCTTTGCTCAGGCGAGAATCGAACTCGCCACTCTAGGTTTGCCATGTGAGATAAAGATCAACGCTTTAACTCGCATTAAAGAGTATTATCATTAGTGTAGAATGAAACTGTTAAATACTGAGAATGGTATAGATCAAATACACATTTTCGTGTCAAGAATAAAATCTCAATCTTTATATATATATAATTTTTAACGGATTCGTCATTTCCTACGTAGGATCCATCGATGGACATTTGAAGACTTTTAATTTTTTTTAAATAGCCCTAATGCCATTGTTTGTTGTATTAATAGCCCATAGGTTTAGTCTAATTAAATCAAAGGGGGGGGGGGGAAATAAAAACAGAAAGTAAAAGAAAATTATACATAATAATTTAAAAAGTCGGCCTAGCGTGCTAGTGTTTGCGATTACCCATGATCGGGTAACTCAAATACTGTCTGAAGAGTGTTGATGACCGTGATGTTTTTTGACCAAAATTCAACAAACAAACAAACGTTTTTCAATAATTTCGTAATGAGTACAACCACAATAGCTAATTTCAAGTAAAGGAAATTTGCCAGAGTCACTGGACTAAAAATGATAACATTTAGTAATTAAGACTGTTTTAACGTCTTCTTGTGCGCTTCCCCTTTACATCGGTTTAGAGAAGCACGGAAATAAAATACTTCAAGTTTCGCCGTACCTATTAGGGAACACATATATGTGGTTTATCGTGGAATGATGTTTTGTTTTCTATTATGCTCTATGACAGGTTGTGATAAGATGCATTTGAATGATGGTATTGTACATCCCTTTATAATGAAATACTTTTAGGTGGAGTGCAGTGGTGGCTCGCGTATAGGCACTGTGGAACTGCAGCACCCCCGATTTCCACTTGATATTATCTATAACATTTAATATAATGAGCCATTTTTCTTTAATTCTTTCTTTATACTTGTATTATATATAATCCTTTAGCTTAATGCAGTAACCATCCTCCAGTTTATGAAAAAAGATACAAAAATCTTTGTATGGAACTGTACGCTTTACAGTTCCAGTGGAGAGGTGTTTGGCTGTTGTGCGCATGCGTACCCAGGAAGGTCCACACGAGGCTGCAAGGGAGAGAGCACTGTCGTTCCAGCAGTACCGACCCTGGAGTGCTGGTTTTCTCAGTTCTCATCCAGAGATCAAGGAGAAAATTATAGATCTTTTCGCGCAAATTAAAACAAGAAGAATGGATTTACTTGGAGAGAGAAAAAGACGTCAGTTAAGTCCCAAGATGTACACCAAGCCGCCGACTCAGCAATCTTCACCATTCCTCCTATATAAACCCCGTCCCCTCCTACTCCTCAGTCAGTTGTATCCCAGCTACCGTACATGTAACATCTCTATTCATTGTAAAATTACCAATAAAAGTTTTTTTTTAAGCTTACGTGTGTCGGAAGTTTGTAATTGGCGCCCGAAATTGTGGGGACGGACACAGCCGTAAGTTATTTCTATTTTAAAGTTCAAGTGAAAAGTTTAAGTGCTTACTGAACATCGTGAAGACGTTTTTTTTTTTTTTATTTTTTTGCCGATTCAAGAGGACCCGACGAAAATAGCGGAAGCAAAAGGATCTGGAATCTGGTAGCATGCTGGAGTTTTTAAACTCTTCCCGTCAAGAACCCTTATCATCAGGCTGAAGACACCGTTGGCTTTAAAAAGGACTTTGGAGGTAACTAACATATATGTAGCATCCTTCAAAGGCAAACATTTTTTTTTTTTTTTCTGATTTGTAACAACTTTATTTTTAAAATTTTTTAATTTTTATTTTTAAGTAATTTTAATTAATTTTTTTAAAAATTGATTAATGCCTAACTTATCTGACAGACTACAACAAAATAGACAAAAAAGACGACACATTTGACCTAACCGATACTAGCAGGACACCTTACTAGAACAAACAACAAGTAAAAAACATGACCACATACAGCATAACCGACTTGGACATTAATATATATTCCGCGATATGACGGAAATCCAGAGGATTTAATTTATTTTTGCAAAATTGTTAGGAAAATTTATAATGAAGTATGCCACAAAGACAATCAATTAAAAGACCAAAAATCACGGACGATTACTAAACGCTGTGCAAGCGAGATTAGATGGCCCGCCAAATCGATGCCTTATTCTTAATGATTTTAAATTCTGTTCCTGACCTTTTTAACTTATCTTGAACAAGAATATAAGGACACTAGAAACATGCGAACAGCTCACATCCGAAATTTTCCAAACAATACCTTACCGACAGGAACACCACTACAGTACATTGAAAGACTTGAAGGGATTAGGGCTCTCTTATGTGCTCGAGCCGCGCTTGATGAAGCTAATTTAGACAAACTATATGAAAATTAAAGACAAAGACATCTATATATCATACACTCAGACATTTACACAAAGATTTAGCGGAACTTTTTACGACACATGAAATTGGGACGACATAGGTGGACGTGCGACAAGCACTTCAAAATGAAAGCTGCACCAAATTATTGACAGACTATATAATCACAACCTATGACAGAAAGACCGAGACAAATATCAGCAGCATAAAGCCCAAAAACAATTTAACGTCCACCCAACATACGATTTACAGACCAAAACAATACCCCAGCTATTATAAACTCGACACGACTATGAACGACCCTATCACAACCAATTACACTATGAACCCCGACCTAAAGAACCAGACTACAGGTGGCAACGACCTGTCTGGGACAGACATGATCAAAACCCTCAAACCACGACATTATAGTGAAGACAGACGAGACTAGTCCCAATTTATAACGTACCTTGGGATGCAAAAAAAAACAGGAAAATTTTTTTCAGGGGCAAACCACACAAAAACACGAGTCACAAAACACTGTGTCCATGAGGACAGTAAGATCTAATAATGTAAATCACATTGACCACAACCCGGCAGACGAGTCCGACTAAACTAAACTTGAAGAAAAAATGTCGACACTCATGACCAAGTTCGATCATTTTTTAGACATAGGACACGCACCGCCCCGAATTTTACCCTAGCACTGACAGAAAGTTTACCCCATTTTACTGATAAAATCGGACAGACTGGCTACTCGACACCGGATCATTCAAAAAAACTACATTAACCCCAAATTCCTTACCCGAGGGAAATAAAAATAAAATTCGGAAGACTTTTTTTCGTTAAAAACACCAGTAGGGGACGCGATAAGGGCACTCAGACTACTGAGATTAACCTTGCTCCATTTCTGGGACTAAATGAGTGAAGTTAAAGTTAAATTTTAACATATTTCATTTAGTGATAAGTTAATATATTGATCGGTTATGAAAACATTAAAAGAATTGAAATGCACGATAGATTGTGATGAAAATAAAAATAAGTTTATTAAATAAAAAAAATAAGAATAAAAGATAACTTAATTAAAGAAAATGAGCTATATCATATAAATAAAAGTGTGAAATAAAAATCGTTAAATAAGACACGAACATTTTAGACGATGAAGTATCGGACAAAAGCTGGTAATATACTACAAAAATACCCGAAACTAATAAAAAAAGAAGATGAACCTTTACCCGCGACTAACTTACTCAAACATAAAATTTTGAATTGAAAACTGGACAGACCCATATACACAAAGAAATTATAGATATCCTAATCACTTTAAGCAGGATATCCAAGATGAAGTAGACAAAAATTGTTAAAAGCCAAAATAATTCGCGAAAAGCAAATTCACTTTTAATTCTCCCATTTGGGTGGTACCAAAAAAAACTGACGCTAGTGGGGAAAGAAAAGTAAGAATGGTAATAGACTATAGGAAACTCAATGCCGAAACAGTGACAGACAAATTCCCCCTTACTAATATAGAAGATTTATTAAATCAACTAACAGGTGCAAAATATTTTTCAACTATAGACTTAACGAGTGGATTTCACCAAATTGAACTGACAGATGACTCGATACCATTGACACCATTTAGTACAGACAATAATCATTATGAATTTCTCCGGCTCCCCTTCGGCGTGTTAAACGGACCCCCCACCTTTCAAAGAGCCATGAACATGGCTATCCAAAATGTACCAAAATGCCATCGTCTATATTGACGATATTATAGTGTATTCAAAAACTGCGGAAAGACCACCTTGTACACCTCTCAAACGTATTTGATGCCCTCCATAGACATAACTTGACAATACAACTTGACAAAAACTGAATTTATAAAGACAGGGATTTACCATTTCTCGGACACATAGTATCAGGCGAAGGACTTAAACCAAAACCCCTGACAAAATTAAAGCTATCACAGAATTCCCTCTACCAACGACCGAAAAACAAATTCGTCAATTTCTTTGGACTTACAGGATACTACCGACGTTTCATTCATAATTACGCACACATTGCAAAAACCTTTAAACGAACGCTCTTAAAAAACGGAAAACACCGCTACTCTCTTCAGACTTTAAAGACTGCGTTACAACACTAAAAAATATGATCACATAACGCACCAATACTACAATTACCAAATTGGAACCATTCCTTTTACATTTGACAACCGACGCAAGTAAGTAATGTCGCAATAGGGGCTGTACTTTCCCAAATCTCTGAAGGACGAGATCACCCTATTGCATTCGGCTCTCGAACACTCTCTCCTACTGAAAACAAGTATTCAACAATAGAAAAAGAATTACTGGCTGTAGTTTTGGGCCTGCAATCACTTCAAACCCTACTTATATGGTAAACATTTTATTTTACCAAACGGACCACAAACCACTAACTTGGATTTTTACAATGAAAAATGGAAATACACGGTTAATGAAATGGATATTCCAAACTAGCCGATTTCGAATTTGAAATAAAACACATCGAAGGCAAAACAAATTTTGTTGCGGACGCACTTTCTCGAAATCCCCACCTGACCAATTAATGAACATAACTGAAACTGATATAATGAACGAACTCGACCGATTACTTAATGAGACAGCTGTGTAGCTGACGACGCACATTCCGACACCCTTTTATCTGAACTAGAAAGGCGACATTGGAAGGTCGGAATCGCCATGACTCAGAATATGACCTTGCCACAGTACACTCACAGGAAACATCTAACCAACAAGTTTGGATCATAACTGACGATAGACCGATCAATGTTGAAAAACATCAAATTTTTATACAGAGAGGGAAACCAGGAAATGACACTTGTTAAACCATTTAACAAAAAACAGGTATCTTATCGAGACGGCAATACCCATGGAAGAGGACCTTGACGACACACTCTACAAATACTAAAAACCAAACACAGCGTTATGGCATCTACTGTGAACCCACTTCAGAGGTGGTTCGGAACAGAATTTGACAAGATATTTGATATAATGTTTCTCGAATTATTCAGGACAAATTTCCAACTGTTCAAAATCAAACGCTACAAAAAGAAATGTCTTGACGTACTAACTGACAGTGAACAAAACGAACTAATTGACTCATATCATATTGGAAAGACATGCCCACAGAGGAGGACTAGAAAAACATACATGAAATTAAAACGTGACTATTACTTCCCCAGAATGAAGGACAAAATCATGACTTATGTGAACCAATGTACAGTTTGTAGAAAAACAAAGTATGACCGTAAACCAATTAAAACAAAATTTTGTATAACACCTACACCTACTAAACCTTTTCACGAAATTATGATAGACACGCTACATTATGAGCAAAAATACATTGTCACTTTAATCGACACATTTTCAAAACGACTTTTTTCACGCTTGACAACTACACTTAATGCACACGAAATAATGGGCATAATTGCCGAATATTTTAGAACTATTCCCAGCACCAATACGTATTAAAATGGACAACGGGAGAGAATTTAAAAACGGATTGATAGAAAACTTTTTAAAATCAAACGGAATTGAGGCTTATTACACAACTCCTAGACATCCAAATTCCCTAGGCCTTGCAAACAGAAACCATTCGACATTAATTGAAATATTACGAGCCACAAAAGAAAAAATTTCCTACAGAGCCCCTGAAACAACGCTTACGACTAACGACAATAGCCTATAACAATACACTAAACTTAAATTTAAAAATGACACCAAACGAAATCACATATGGACCAACACATAACAAAGAAATTGAAAATCAAGTGAATGAACAATTAGTCCAACAATACCACGACCAACTCAAAATAGTACATGAAATCGTTAGAGACCAAATAACGCTTGAGAAAAATGTTAGAACTACTAAACTAAACGAAAATAGGGAGGACCCCGAAGTACCAAGCGAAGCATATGTCAAAGCACCGGTTAGATTAAAATCCCAAAACCCATATAAACCAGTAGTAACATATTTTGACAAAAACAAAAAAATTAAAGTCCATAAGGACAATATCCAGAGACACAGGAAAGAGTATAACAGACCTACACATGCAGCATGTAGTGTTTCTGTTTCAGATGCACTCCTTGAACCTGATATGGTGGACACTCGCCTTACTGATAACTGTTGACTCTTACAAAGTGACCGACCTGCACGAGACAGCTGGCGTTGCTCCTATCAAATTACCAGCCGCATATCTACTAGACAAGACTTATACCATCACCTACTATATAAACTTCACTAACCTCTATACTGAATTACTAGAAACTCAACTAGTTCTTCCGAAATTTCAATTCCTGAATACTTACACGATAACAAAAAGACTCCTGCATCTCACAAAAAATAAATTAGAACTTCTCTCTAATATACACGAACCAACTGTCTCAAGAAGTAAACGAGGACTGATAAATGGACTAGGTTCTGCTATAAGCTGGCTAACAGGAAACATGGACGCTAACGATAAAGAAAAATACGATACACTATAAACGAACTGGAAACGCAACGAATTTAAACTCGAACATAACATTGAACACCAAGCTCAATCAAACAAAGACCTTATTGACACTTTTCGGAAAAAGACATTAAACTCTTTAAATGTAAATAATAACAAATTAAAATTAATGGTTAATTCAATCGATAATGATGAACTCCGAATTCATCTAAATGAATTATACTTAGCACTAAACTATATATACATTAGAGTAATGGAAATTGAAAGAACCCTCGAATTTTGCAAAACTGGAATAGTTCCATCATCAATTTTCACTCAATTAAATCTTAATTCTCTTCAGAATATAACTTTAATTTCTTCCCAACCAGAAGTCCTCTGGATAACCAGCAAACTGCATTGTGCCGTCACACAAGGACTATTACACGTTTTTGTATCATTACCACTCAAATCCCAGACATTTATCCCTTATTACCTACTTCAGTACCCATTGAGAGACACACCCAATCTTATACAACAATCACTCCTTACAACTTCATATTAAAAAACTAACAGTACGTACTTTGACGCAAATTGTACTCTATTACTAAATAACTATTATTGTCAGTCCACCACAAAAAATTCATAATTTATGTATCGAAAATATATTTCATGGCCTCATAGACAACTGTACTACTACTACAATTGTAACTACACCATTTTTAAAATATTACGATAATATTGATATGTATCTTAGCTTTAAGTATAGAATAGTTCATGTAAATAATATATCTAATCCCCTATATTTACCTGTTACAGCACTTATACAATTAGAACCACACGAAAGATTGTTAGAACATAAGTTACCTAATATTAAGCAAATAGATTCAGAAGTTGTTGTCATTAATCAAGAGCCCAATCACATACATATGTATAATATTTCCTTTGATAACTTAACAATACCTGACGAAAACCATTTATCTTTTGAAGTGCTAGACACTTTTAGTTTAGATGTAAGAGATTTTTGTATATATTTTATATTAGCCTATCTAGTAGTATGTAACTTGTATTCCATATACTGCGGTACAAAGCGATGCCTACTTAGCTCCAAAGTCCCATCATCACGTCATCAGGATTCAAGACTCACGCGAGAAGAAGTACTACAGATGCAGCCTTCCAACCATCACCACCAACCATGGTCAATCCCAACTTAACTTTCTCGGAGGACCTCAAAAACTTGAAGGGGGAGGAGTTAAGTCCCAAGATGTACACCAAGCCGCCGACTCAGCAATCTTCACCATTCCTCCTATATAAACCCCGTCCCCTCCTACTCCTCAGTCAGTTGTATCCCAGCTACCGTACATGTAACATCTCTATTCATTGTAAAATTACCAATAAAGTTTTTTTTTAAGCTTACGTGTGTCGGAAGTTTGTAATTGTCGAATTCTTCACAAAAAAAATTGTTGAAGAATTGGACGTCTTTTTCTCTCTCCAAGTACACAATATTCTTCACTTCCAACAACACTGCTGTGGAAAAGAATCGATTTCATTTTCAAATGAATAGATTAAGCTTGAGCTTTAACAATTTAGGTTAAAGTAAGTAATAAATGTTTGATTTGGTACTTTTAGGATTTTATCAAGTCTCTGAATAAATTTTCTTTTTATACATGTTTGTTTCCTTTTACACAATTTTAAAACAAAGGCTGAAAATTTTCTGGAGCAGCACCACCACTAATTTTAGCTAAGAGCCGCCACTGGTGGAGTGTAGACAAAACAAGTCGTATATCGAATTAATAGGAGCACATGGAAGTCATGAGGTGTTCACATGGAAGGTTTATATTGAATATTATTATTATTCAATAATTCAATTATTATTGTTAGTATTATTTACATCGTGGACGAACCTCGAAATGAACTCTTCTTCTGCTTATCATTTACTGGGATGAGAACACATTTCAAATTGGGTCCCGCTAAAATGGTGTTATATGGTCTAACCCACAATAATAATTATGTTCTAATCAAATGAACATTAATTAAAACGTTTAGGGTAAAATAGAATATATATGGAGATGAGTTCACTAGTGTAATGCAGCCCTTGAGAGAAAGAATTATTTACTTGATCATCTATCACTAGCAACATTGAAATGCTGACAATATAATAAATAGCCATAACAATTGAAAATGCTATTACCTGCATGAACATGCTTCGTTTCATATGGGGAGTTAGAAACGTGTAAAAGGGGAGGCCACTGATAAATGGTGTATGAGGTATCAAAATTAACTGTGTCCTGACGGCACGCTTATCTTGGCTAATGCAAACTCAATCAGCATCATATAACAAATCCATTAGATGAAATACTAGTCGCGTCTCCAAATCAATTAGCCCAAATAGTATTTTAATATTTTGTTCTTAACAAATATACCAGTGTCCTGGCGTTTGAAATTATAAATTTCCGAAAGAAAAACACGCCGCACAAAGATTGCGTAAAGTAAGCAGATTTCTTCAGTACTGACACAAAACAAATTCACACCATCAGACATTCTATTTTTTTCTTCATACGAACCCAATATATACAACCAACAACAAGCAGTTTTGCAACCATTGTGTTCTTTCTGAAGCTGTTCTTTTCATATTACTATACCGAAATCCATAAGAATTTTGATGTCTTCAGAATAGGATTTTCTAGACCTCCCTCATCCCCTACGCCCAAGGACCTAAACAAATATATTTGAGTTGAAATCGTTGTGCCTTATGATATGCTCAAGGTTTCTTCCTTTTCCTATCCCTAGCCTTGATAAGACTTTTAGCAGTGACTGGGTAGCAGTGCCCTTAAGGGAAACAGCTTTTACGTGATTTTTGAAAACTTTTCTCAAATGTCCATCGTTCGATGACGAAAATGAGATCCGTTCAAAATTCTATATATTTTTCCATTAACGCTCTAGCGGTCGCCATTTTTTTTATTGTTACCAAACTCCATATTTAATCGTTTTATGGAAAAAGGAAGACCAAGTTCGATAATAGCTGGAATCGGACCAGTATGAGGGGGGTTTAGAAGGGGGAATTTTGAAAATTCGAAATATCTCCGTTACTATAAGTCGGATCGAAAGATAGTATGGGACCGATCTTATTGAAAATTAAATTATCTATAAATATTATTCTATGCATATTTTCTGTATCTTGAATATTAACCGAGATATTTGGATTTTATTGTTTTCAGCGTTCAGCAAACACCCACTTCTACTCATGTTAAACTAGCAATACTCCGCTATGTAATAAACCATATTATTCGAACCTCAAACACAAAATATATATTTCAAGATACCTTTATTATACGACATATATGTAAATATGTTCTGTGACCCCCTTCCAAGTTTTTGGACTACTTAAATTTGATTGATTGAGATAAAAATATTGTGATTCATTAAAAATTACAGTACTAGATATAGTTAATAGTTTTCAATCAAAGTAAAATGTTATATTCTGATATATTTCAGTAATCGTTTTTCTTTCTGGTGAGAGTCGGGTTAGCTGACCTGTTTGTTTACATTTCAGACGCTTCCCGCCAGGCGGGGAAAGATTTCTTAAGACCATTTGTATTTATTCACTTAATATTCAAGGTGGTGTTGTGTTACCAGTGTGTAGATTTATCTATTACTAGCTAAGGTACCCGGCTTCGCCCGGGAAATCATTTGAGGCTGAATGGTGATGGTATTTTTTTGGCAAGGCTTTGCTTTGCACAATATTTTGACATTTACCCGTCCCAGTGTTTAGGGTTAATGCCCGTCGTTGGCATTTGTTAATAATAAAAATAATTTTTTATGTAAGTCTTCACTGTCCTCCAAATTGTTATACTTTCCGTCTCCTGTGCATTATGCATAGCTTTAGTTGACAAAATATTAATATAGATTTGAATTAATTATTCCAGCTGAGGTACCTCATAGTTCAAATAGGAATGAATTGTTGAGCATATCAATATTTCTACGCAAATTACTTGCTCCACACATTGTTCCTGGAGAAATGTATAAAACAAAAGTTAATATAAATAACAAAGTAAACAGCTTTTGTTATGTGCATGTTTGTCGAAAAACAAATAGACAATGAAATATCGCGAATTTTTATTTCAGGCCTCCCTTATAACCCCCACTCCCGTTCTAACCTAAAAATTTTAATATAGATTATAATCATGGAAGAATTAATGCTAATTGACATACCGAGTTTTTTTAAGTTCGGTTCAATCGTTAGAGCTCAATAAAATAGTTGACTCCCGCTTTAGTTTATAGTGTATATCTCGTTTATACTTTGTTAAAAGACAAAAATGAATATGACAAAAGTTACTCTAAATAACAGAATAAACAACTTTTGTTATGTTCATATTTGCCGAAAAACGAATAGAAAACGAAATACCGCTATTTTTAAATTCAGGCCTTCCCTACAACCCCCACTCCTGCCCGTCCCTAGAAATGTTGGTATGGCTTGTTATAATGAAAGCTTTAGTGCTAATACACATACCGAGTTTTATTTATTTCGGTTGGGTCTTTTGTCCCAAATAAAATTGTTCACTTCCGCTATAGGTTTTAGCGTATATCTCGTTTATAATTCGGTATACGAAAAAAGCGTATATAACAAAAGTTACTCTAAATAACAAAATAAACAACTTTTGTTTCATGTTCATATTTGCCGGAAAACCAATAGGAAACGAAATATCGCTATTTTTAATGTCTGGCTTCCCCTATAACCCCCACTCCTGTTCGTTTCAGAGGATATTAGTATAGCCTAATGTCTAATTTGGGTTAGTAGTAATATACATACCAAGTTTCATAAAATTCGGTTCAGCCGTTTATGCGTGAAAAGGTAACAAAAAACAAATAAACAAACAAACAAACAAAATGCAGTTATGGTGTCTATGACATGTGAAACGAAAAGTTATCGTGAAATTTCGCGAAAAAAATCAATGTACAGACAGAGGTTACAATTTTATATATATATATATATATATATATATATATATATATATATAGATTAAACTTCACGAGAAAAATCTACTTAGTTTACGCAGTCCCTGCATGACGGACTTTTTTTTGTTATTTACCCTGAACCTTGTATACGCCTTCAATTTAAATTTTGTTATATTATTAATTGTATGTTAGTTTATTTCTTTTATAAATGCTTACTTTGTTCTTCATTTTATATTATTTGATTAAAACTAAAAGCATGATTATTGTACTATATTAAAAAAATTTAATAGATCTACTAAAATTGTACGGGCCATGAAGGAAAAATATCCTCTCTGAAGGGCGAATCAAGGTACAGACAAGATTACAATTTTATATATATTGTTTATTACTGTAACGGGCAACACCATCGTGAGGACTTTTTTTTTTTTTTTTTTTTTTTTTTTTTTTTTTTTTTTTTTTTTTTTTTTTTTTTTTTTTTTTTTTTTTTTTTTTTTCTTTTTTTTTAAGCGTTTTCGCCATCATCATATTCATGTAACTTGTACTGTGCATGCTATTATATCACTATACTCGTACATCTCATACCCACATCGTAAATTTCGGAACTTGCCTTCTAAGGTTCTTACTAAGGGAGTTATAGAGCACAAAATGTGTGATGCTTCATCTACGAGACATCTGCTTAATTTACCGAGTCCCTCTATGACGGGCTTTTATTACTCGAATATGACCGCTGTAATTGGGAAGGAAGATGATAGGGTGGAAACTGCAGTACATAAAGTAATATGGAACAGTGGGGAGAGGGCCCGGGACCTCGCTCCAAACTAATATATAGTCAGTCGATAAATCATATGAATTGAAAAGCATTGCTCTGATTTCCCGGCTTTATCCATAAATAAGGGGAGGAAAACTGCTGAGCGTAGCCACCGACCTGCTGTCACAACATATCCCATCAGATCCCTTCAACCACAAGCCCTTCCTTAGCCCACTCCCTGGAGTATGTTACGGAATGAAATGAAACTTTGTTCCGTCATAGCCACCCATAAATAATAATGACTAATAAATAGCATACTTAAAACATTCTAATATCACTGCCAAGTTTTACATCCCCTACTCATAATGCCTAATGCATATTAAATATTTTAATGGTGAAAATTTACAACTAATGTATATTTAATCCAAGTTCTTCGTTTAATATTTAATTTGATACGAATAAAATAATTATAACAAAAAAAAAAGTTATTTCTCTGGAGGCTCCGTACATCCCAACTTTGAGCTAGTGCCTGAAGTTGTGGAGTGTTGTGAACAAAAATAGTAAATGCCAGTACTATTAGTAGTACTATTACACTTAAATAAATAAAATCTGATATCGTTCAACCCCGTTCCAATGTAACAGATACAAAATTTCTTAGAGGGCAATTCACAGATTTTTCATGATTAATAAAAAATGCCCTATATAAAAATGTTTTGTATCACTTATTTGAGATGAAATTGGCTCTGTTTTATTTTCGTCTTCCAGTACACCTCTCTCTTCTCTTATAATATGTCGAACTAAAGGAGAGGTGCACAACTAGACGTTACTGAAATTTGAACACTCTTAAGCGATCATACGATTAGACGTCACGCCGAAATTAGTCAAAATGGGTCAGGAAGGGTATACTGACAACTCCATTGAAATCTGAAAACCGAAAAAGATTGCAATTGGAATACTTACTTTCATAGTATTAAGTAAAAAACACAGATGATGGTGTAATATTGGAAACTTATAATGAAAATAACTGGGAAACCCCCATGCTCACCTTCCGAACTCCTCCGTCATGAATTTCCTTCTGAAACCATGAAACTACATTCTACTATTAAGTTATTATGGGTTGAAATGAACTTAACCAATAAACAGAAACAAAAACATTTATATTTATAAAAATAAAAACCAAACAGGTGTTCACCTACATCCTAACCATTGTCACTTAACCTCGCCTGGGGCATAGTTTTATTTCTAATTATGAAATGTAACTCACGCTTTTGGTCCTGACCCTGCTTAACAGTCTTGCGGTCACTGATATTATTCACTCCTGTTCACTTTAGTTCATAAGTCCAAAAGAGCGCAAAAACCGTTTTTTAAAATTTTTTTACAGAGAGGCACTCGCGAGACGCACGTTGAATGACTGGGTACCAAGCACTGTTCATTATAGTAATTGAACATATGTTTAATAACCGCTACACTATTATCATGTACCATTCCGACTCTCAAAAAAAATCTGGGGTACACATTTAAACGCAGACTTTAAAGACCATGAGGCACACTCTTCTACTCTACATATGGTGATAGCATACGTCATCAATGCTTTCACTTCAGCTCCTTCCTAAACACTGGCAAAACTGATCAGGCAGTTTCCCTCTTCCACCAAGAGTCTTTCGACAGCTCGGAATATCCACTCTCTACCAAACGCTGCGATCTTAGCCTGGCCTGCCCGGTCAATTTTCATCCCCCACTCCCCATTACAATTAAGACAACTAAAATTGCCCTTGTGGGCCAGCACTTCTAAGATAAACACTAATGTGTCGTGTCAGACGTTAACACCCCGAGTCTGAAGTTACTTGGAGATCAAATCCACCTTCGCACTGCACCGAAACGTACTGCCTTCTTGTTCTCTTTGACATATTCACTCTGGCACTTGTACTCATTTTAACAAAATGCAGAGTTAAGCAGATCGAACAACTTCAAGAAGTGAATGCTAACACTTCAGAGGCACGCATCAACTCAATCTCAGTGCTGCAATCTCTGAGGAGCCCTGATAGTCTCAAGACCCGAGAAACCATTTCCTTGGAAAACTTTGTATCTAGCCCATTTATCACTTCTTCATAAATATAAAAAAAGTCCGTCACGCAGGGGCTGCGTAAACTAAGCATATTTCCCAGGTGAAATTTTACAATACATAAATATCCATACTGGTAACACTTAGCACAACTGTGAATATTCAGCGAATGAATATAAACGGTAATGAGAAATCTTTCAGTCAATTTTAATAACCTTCCAACGGAAAGCGTTTGAATTGTAAACACGCAAGTCTACCAACTTCTCAGAGCTGAACAGATAGATAGAAATATTCTTCACTGGAAAGAAAAACTATTAATGAAATATATCTGAACAGAAAATATTACTTTCATTGAAAACTATTTACTATATCTAGTACTGTAATTTATAATGCATCAGAATAATTTTTCTCTCAAATAATCGCAATCACTCAAAGTTTAGTACAAGAAATTAAGACGGGGGGGGGGGGGGGAATTCAACAGAACATACTTGCACGCATCTCGTATAATAAAGGTCTCTTGAAAACAATATTTGTTATTTTAGCTTCAAATAAAGTGGTTTACCATATAACAGAGTATTGTTTATGTAACACGACTAGGAGTGGGGGGTATGCAAATTTTGAAAAATGCAAATATCTCCGTTAATATTCAAGGTAGGGAATAAATCTATATCACAATATTTATAGGAAAATTTATTTTGAAAAACATTTATTCTGTACAATTTTTAAATCGGACGTACAATGACGGAGATATTTCGAATTTTCGAAATTCTTCTAAACTCCCCCTCCCTCCCACAGGTTCAATTTCAACCATTTACGAACTCGACCTTTAGTTTTGTATGAAAAGCTTATATATCGAGTTTGGTTACGATCAATTAAGAATTTCGACCTCTAGAGCAGTAAGAAACAAGTGACTATATATATTCAACGGACCTCATTTTCTTCATCTCCTAGGTAGGATCGATCGTCGAAGAGAAAATCTGTTAAAAGACAATATTATAATAACGATGCTTTACTAGTAACAAATCCCACGAAGTTTAGTATTAATACTAGCCTTATATTAACATTAAAAATGAAACATTTGCATATAAGGAAGGAATTAGTCTCGAGTAATGATTTAAAAAAGCACATCCATTATTGGCAATATTTTACATCATGAGTACTGAATTGAATTTTTTAATTCAAATCTACCATAAAATCCTCAAACATAACCAAAGTAGTTGAAAGAATGGGTTAGATCGAAGTATATACGTGAATGAAAAGGAGTAATGAGAAGTGGAAAGAGTATAAGAAAGAAGAAGAGTTGTCTGATGAAAACAAAATGAAATTGGTTTCCATCTGACCACGAATTGGTATACTTATTTTAACTGCGGAGGGTATATATTGTCTCCGAGAGGGGTAGATCTCTCTTCTACTAGCGTGGAAAAAAATCGAGATCAGTGTAAACGAAGAAAGAAAAGGTAATTGCACGAGTAGTTTTGTGTCCTATATTGGCCAGTCTGGTAGTAGGACAATTCCTGAAGGGGCCCTCCCCATTGCCCCCCTCCCTCTCCCTCCATCGTTTCAACATGGAGGGAAAGCTTTCTCGAGCTGTCATCTTCAAGCCCGGGTAATTATATTCTTCTTAGGATTAGCCTCACCACCAACAGCTCAGGAAATGTGGAGTAATTGCCGCGCCAAATGGACCGCATTTCTCCCTACTTCTGTTTTCAAGAATCTTTCCCTGTTCAGTTAAGCCCCAACATAAAGAAGACTTCTTTTTTTTTATATTTAACACTCTAAGACTTGAAAACAAGGAGTCTAAGCACACCTCTCCTCTTTTACTCCCCCGTACGAAGTGAAGAAAGCATTGTAATCGAGAAATTATTCCGATTTCAGATTTCAACGGAATTACTCCTTTTGACCCACCCTGATATTATTTCCGGCATGAAATCTACAGGTATGTACACAACACTGTGCGTCGTTGTTCTTTTGCTTACCACTTGTTTTGGCGTCCAATTTAGGAATATATGGTTTGGCCACTTCATAATGGTAGCACCGTGCCATTGATTAGACCAGGGGTGAGCAACCTTTTTAATTAACAGGCCAATTTAAATTTTTACATTTTTTGGCGGGCCGCACAAAAAGTAACACTTATTAATAATTTACAAAACTTTATTTATAATAAACATTAGAATAGACAAATATAGAAATTTAAAAAAAGTAAATTTCATTTCATTCAAATTTTAATACAAAAAAAAACAATAAAATAACAGAAAAACGAATTTATTTGAAATTTTTGACGTTTGGACTGTTTTTTCGGTACAAGCTAATAAATATCAGCCGAAATTGATGAAGTAGCTACACGTATGCAGCTTTCTAATGGTCTTGGTAGGTGGTCATTTTTGATTAATTTCATGGTCGAAAATAATTGTTCGTAAACACACGCACTTCCGAACAAAGAGATCATTTGATTTGCAGTTTTCGTCAAAAGTGGAAATTTCTCAGGGCTCAAATACGATTTATTAAAAATTTTTGATGTTTACTCAGAAAAATACATTTTTAAAATCGGTATTATTCTCCATACCAAGCACTTCCATTTGAAAGTCTTCAAATTATTGAAAATAATTCTTCTAGTTCTTCAAATATTAAATGGCGAGGAAAACATTTTCATTGGAAACCGCTGTCTATATAAAATGTTTATATATTGTGCGTATTTTTAAGAAGTAGTAACGTTTTCTTTTTCTAAATATGAAAAGTGAGATACATTATTCTGCAAAAAATGCTGTTTCCACAATTTTAATTTGCGCTCAAAGCCCTGAAATTTAACATGCAAATTTTAAATAAACTGTCCTTTGCCTTGAAGTTCCACATTAAGATCATTGAGACGCTGAGTCAAGTCGACAAGAAACCCAAAATCGCACATCCATTCTTTATTACCAAAATGAGGAAAGGCATATCCCTTCATATCCAAGAATAATTGTATTTCGCGTTTTATTAAGTTTAAGTCAAGTGAGAAACTCGTCACAAAAAATTGTTTCGGTTTAGTATGTACTACCATGAAATTATAATTAATTTTTTTACAATATATTGACGGGAGAAAATTGATAAAATAATTTCAATTTTAGAAATGCATGGCGGGCCGCGTGTTGCTCATCACTGGATTAGACTGTCGGTTATTTCCAGAGGGTGGGATTGTAACAAGGCAATTTGGAAAGCGTTTATTTTATTTTTTTTTTTGTGAACATTATGAAAATGTTTGAAGCCGTTAAGAAACTGACAAACGTCTTCGTCAAGCATACATATAATTCCGCGTGTGATGAGACGCGTTGAAATACATGAGCACGCTTATTCTCAATATTTCTACTTGTTTGTACGAAATAGTGAAAGTATTTTAATCGAAAATTTCAACAGAATTATCAATCAGAGTTACTTTGACTCTCTCTGAGCCCATTTTGACTAGTTTTGGTATGTATGTATGTGCGGTTGTGCGACATTATATGTCAACTCAACAGCGATCCTTAGAATGTTGAAATTTCTTATTTGAAATTGTTGTAACGTCAAGATATGAGCCTCCTATTTTGTTTGAAATTAACTAAGGGTGGGGGGGGTTAAGGAAAATAATATAAATCAAATTTCTTCTTACGTATTAGAGATATAAAAACCTTACATAGTATTTCTTTTTTTGTTTATCACTAAAAGATCTATGAGATATGTCCCATGGCATTTTATGACCCGCTGCATTGGAACGGATATCATTATATCACTTTCAAATGAGTTCATTTTAGTTTAAATACAGCCAAATATTTCGTTTATTTAATTCAATAGGAATACTAGAAAGTCATGTGGTGCCCACATCCGATTTTTCCTTCAAATAAACCTAATAACAGCACGCCTTTCCATTCCATATGACCCTCACTCAACAAAGTTGGATTAAGCCAATGGGAGAAGTGTAGCTATTTTTATTCTTCTAAGAATAAAACAATCGGGTTTAAATTATTAGCAGATTTCCCTTAAGGGAAACCAGCTATTGAGGATGCACTCATGACGCGATTTTTGAAAATTACTTCAAATGACCATCAATACTATTTAGTAGATGACGAAAATGAGGTCCGTTCAAAATTGTACTAATGTTATTGTTAATTTAATTGTCTATAAATGTTGTTATATACATATTTTCTCTAAGGTTAGTACTATCCGAGTGAGTGAATTTTCTTCAGTGAACCCCCACTCCTGCACATGTCCTAATAACAATAACCTGTTGACATAACATGAACCTCTTTATTCAAAGCTCTAATACCAAATATTGTTTCTATTGGACCTTTAATATGCGAGATAAATGTAAATTCGTTGTGCATTGATGTGATCAATCAAGATTTTACATTCTTGTATTGTGATTTATTTGATCAATACCATACCCAAAATTTAACGATTTTATAGAACACTAAAAATCATATTTGTGATTGGCAGAAATCGGACAAGGAATAGTGGGAGTTTAGAGAGGGAGGGGAATTCGAAAATTCAAAATATCTCCGTTATTATGAGGCAGGTCGTAAAATGTTATAGAATCAATCTTGTTAAACTATTGAAACTCTATAATTTTTGGTGTGTGCATTTTTTGTAACTCAAGTACTAACCGAGTTATTCGCACTTTCTTATTTTAAGCCTTCAGTTACCTCCCCCCCCCCTTCACAAGTGTACTATACCAGCACATGGAAAATCTGCGTAGTTTTAGACGGACTTTTTTAAAACACGTGGTGACTTCCCTGGCCCAGCGAGCAGTTCTCTTTAATACCTGTCAGCACAATACTATTACTCGTCTCTGAAAATCAAATTATGAATAACTAGTTTACTATCTACTTCTTATTCTGAACCCAATATAATTTATATATTCTTCAAATTTTATGGCAAGGGTCTCCAATAAAAAAACCTTTTTTTTTTCCTGGTGCAAACTTTATTGAAACTACCCTACATGTTTCGTGGCTTATTTGCCACCTCTTCAGGGGCTATCCCTTTTAAAAGAAAAATGTATAACAAATTATTAATAACATTAATTTAACACATCCCTTAATAATTCTTTTGCTATATATTGTATTAGTAAGTGCTTACATCTATGATATATTTATAAAATATAGTTATAAATTGCTACTTACATTTCTGAAGTGCTCTTTTACCTTTTACATTACGTTGAGACAGTCAGTATCTCTCTACCTCCTCTGTGAGGACAGTCGCAGCACGAAAAAAAAAAGTTTTTTTTATTGGAGACCCTTGTCATAAAAATTGAAGAATATATAAATGTTACTATCTTAAATTATCATCTCGATCGTGGATGTTATTCCACTCTCTCTCACACTCACATATATATATATATATATATATATATATATATATATATATATATATATCTGTTTTCATAGTTTAATGGCGTGGGTCACCAACAAAAACTCCTTTTCTTCTTATGTTTGTCTCACGAAGACTTTATTAAAAAAATGTTCTTCATGGTTCGTGGTCTATATACCACCTCTTCGGGGGCTATATCTTTCTACAAATAATAATATTAATTTTAAAAACCCCCTAGATAATTCTATGTTACATTAAAACGTTTAATAAAAAATATATTAATGTGTTAACTATGAACTATATTTTTTGCATATTATACAAACACCCACACACGCAGATATGGGATTCCTGTTGATGGGTTGAAACAGAATTAGTTTTCAGTGAAAATATGATGAATGGATTAATTAAAAAGCTAAATAATTCCTTCACATTCATCAAATAATTCAGTTGCCCCGGACCACGGACAAAAATGTACAGCCATTCACTTTTTATATCGGAGAAGGAAAACGTGGTGATTGAACGAATCTTAACGAGTTTATGTTTAAAATAGCTGTTGCCCGTCTGGTGGGTTGAAATGAAAATGATATCCTGACTAAATAAAAATATTGGGTTGACTTAAAAACAAAATAATACATTCATCACATTATAGTCATTATCCCGTTTTACACGTGAAGGCTATTGAGGCTTGGAGTGGCTTTGGAACGAATGAATATTAACGAAGTTTTCCTCGTTCATGGGAGGATCAAATAAATATCGTTTGCCAAAGGTTATCGAGTTATACTAGCCACACCATTTAAGACCGATGCCAGAATTTAAAAACAAAATTATGTGAACAAAAACCTAGTCTTAATATAAAAGTCCGTCACGCAGGTGCTGCGTAAAGTAAGCAGATATCCCTCGTGAAGTTTAATAATAGATAAACCTACATACTGCTAACACAACTCCACCGTGAATATTAAGTGAACGGTAATAAGAAATTTTTCCCTTCCCTAAAGGAAGTGTCTCAAATGTAAACAAACAGGTCTGCCAACGGCTCCCCGGAAAGAAAACCAATTACTGTAATATATCAGAATATAACATATTATTATTATAGAAAACGATGTGCTATATCTAGTTCTGTAATTTATAATGAATCAGAATCTTATCTCAATCAATCAAATTTTAGTCTGCCAAAAATTTAAGAGAGGGGGGGTCACAAGAACATATTTTCATGTATCTTGTAGGAAAAAGGTCTCTGGAAAACAATATTTGGGATGTATGCTTCTTGGAATAGTGTGGTTCATTATATAACTGAGTATTGTTTATGTAACACGAGGAGAAATGGTGTTTAGTGAAGGCTGAAAACTGAAAAATACAAATATCTCGGTTAATATTCAAGATAGAGAATATAGGTATATAACAATATTTATAGTACATGTAATGTGCAATAAGATTCATTTTATACACTTTTTGGACCCGACTTATCGTAACGGAGATATTTCGATTTTTCAAAATTCTCCCCCTCTAAACCCCCCTCCCCCTAGTCCGATTTCAGCCGTTAACGAACTTGATCTTTCTTTTTACACGAAATATTGAGTTTGGTAAGGATCAAACAAAAATTGCGGTAACAGTCAAAGACTGCTACAGCGGTAACAGACACACACACACACACACACACACACACAAACATATATATATATATATAGTTTTGAACGGACCTCATTTTTATCTCTGGAAGGACCTCATTTTCGTCATCTACTATGTAGGATCGATGGACATTTGGAGAAAAATTTCGAAAATACCGTCATGAGTACGACCTCAATAGTTGAATTCCCTTAAGGAGTCAAGCAAGACAAAGCAAGAAAAGTCCGTCACGCAGGGGCTGCGTAAACTAAGCAGATTTCCCACGTAAAGTTATACAGTAGATAAATCTGCCCAATAACAACTGTTGTAGTAAGGTATCTCTAAACCAATTCAAGAGAGACGAGTAGTTATGGAAACGGCCGCCAGAGCTCTCGGCGGAACGTCCCGAAAATAGCCGACCCCTGCCGATCATACACAGAATACAAATGCAAATATCTCGGTTAATATTCAAGATAGAGAATAAATGTATAGAACAATATTTATAGTAAATTTAATTTGCAATAAGATTGGTTCTATAAGATTTTTCGATCCGACGCATAATAACGGAGAGATTTTGAGTTTTCAAAAATCCCCCCTCTAAACGCCCCTCCTACTGGTCCGATTTCAGCCATTAACGAACTTGATCTTTCTTTTTACATAAAACGATTAAATTTCGAGTTTGGTAACGATCAAACAAAAATTGCGACCGCTAGAGCGTTAACAGACATATATATATATATATATATATATATATATATATATATATATATATATATATATATATATATACTAGCTCAGATACCCGGCTTCGCTCGAAAATTTATTTGAGGCTGGATAGTGATGGTATACTTATGGCAAGGCTTTACTTTGCACAATATTTTGACATTTACCCGTCCCAGTGTTTAGGGCTAATACCCGTCGTTGGCATTTGTTAATAATAAAATTACTTTATTATGTAAGACTTCACTGTCCTCCATATTGTCATATTTCCCGTCTCCTGTCCATTATGCATAGATTTAAATTATTAAGGAGAAAATATTGACATACATTTGAATTAATTTTTCCAGGTGAGGTACCTGGTAGTTCATATTGAAAAGAAGTGTTGAGCAAATTTCTCTAAATAACAAAATAAACAACTTTTTTTACTTGCATATTTGCCAAAACCCCATACGGTATACGATGATAGTGTATAGGTATAAAAAAAAAAGTTTCCCTAAATAACAAAATAAATAACTTTTGTTATGTGCATATTTGCCGAAAATGCAATAGGAAACGAAATATCACTATTATTAATTTCAGGCCTCCCTTACAACCCCCACTCTTGCCCGTCCCTAGAAATGTTGGTATGGCTTATTATAATGAAGGTGTTAGTACTAATTCACATACCGAGTTTGGTTTAATTCGGTTGAGTCTTTAGTGCCAAATAAAATTGTGGACTCCCGCTATAGTTTATAGCATATAACTCATTTATACTTCCGTATACGGCAAAAGTGCATATAACAATAGTTACTCTAAATAACAAAATAAACAACTTTTGTTATGTGCATATTTGCCGAAAATGCAATAGGAAACGAAATATCACTATTATTAATTTCAGGCCTCCCTTACAACCCCCACTCCTGCCCGTCCCTAGAAATGTTGGTATGGCTTATTATAATGAAGGTGTTAGTACTAATTCACATACCGAGTTTGGTTTAATTCGGTTGAGTCTTTAGTGCCAAATAAAATTGTGGACTCCCGCTATAGTTTTTAGCGTATAACTCATTTATACTTCCGTATACGACAAAAGTGTATATAACAAAAGTTACTCTAAATAACAAAATAAGCAACTTTTGTTATGTGCATATTTGCCGAAAAACCAATAGGAAACGAAATATCGATATTTTTAATTTCAGGCTTTCCTTATAACCCCCACTCCTGTTCGTCTCAGAGAAAATTAATATAGCCTAAAGTCTAAGTTGGGTTAGTAGTAATATACATACCAAGTTTCATAAAATTCGGTTCAGCCGTTAATGCGTGAAAAGGTAACAAACAAACAAACATACACGAAAGAAACAAAATGCAGATATGGTGTCTATGACATGTGAAACGAAAAGTTATCGTGAAATTTCGCGAAAAAAATCAATGTACAGACAGAGGTTACAATTATATATATATATATATATATATATATATATATATATATAATTTTGAACGGACCTCATTTTCGTCATCTCCTGGGTAGGATCGATGGACATTTGAAGAAATTTTTCGAAACTCGCGTCATGAGTACGACCTCAATAGCTGATTTCCCTTAAGGGAAATCTGCTAAAAAGAAAACGAATATCCAATAGAACTGTTGGCGTACTGTATTAGGAGTATTACCATAGTAAAACATTCCGTGAAGCATGCGATACGTAAACTAAGCAGATTTCCCGGGGGTTGGAATGACAAACTTGTTATCTCATCACATTATCTATTCTATATTTGTCCCGTAGTAAGCAGGAAAATATATATATATATATTGGACATGAGATATTCTATGGCACAAAGTGAAATTCCATGATTAGAATTGGCTTTTTTTAAAGGCTGGAAACAAGAAAACGCAAATATCCTCTTAATATTCAAGTTACGAAAAAATATATAGAACAATAATTGTAATGTATTCAAAGTTTAAACAGAAAGATTTTCTAACATTTTTCTATACCACTGATAATAAATGAGATATTTTCGAATTCTCATGATCATCGGTGTTGGAAGAAACGGTTAAATATCGTCTATACAAATGAATATCTTAGAGCCAAAAACATAAAATCTGAATTGATGACCTCTGACATAGCATACTTGCATCTTTATGGTATATAATAGTAAACTGCATGTGTAATATACCTTACCCGTATTACACATGCAGTTTACTATGTGTAATAAGGTATATTACACATAGTAAACTGCATGTATATAGTATAGGTAGCATTATACATAGTAAACTCTATGTATGAACGGTGTATATATATATATATATATATATATATATATATATATATATAAATATATATAAAATTGTAACCTCTGTCTGTACATTGATTTTTTTCGGGAAATTTCACGATAACTTTTCGTTTCACATGTCATAGACACCATAACTGCATTTTGTTTCTTTGGTGTCTGTTTGTTTGTTTGTTACCTTTTCACGCATAAACGGCTGAACCGAATTTTATGAAACTTGGTATGTATATTACTACTAACCCAACTTAGACTTTAGGCTATATTAATATCCTCTGAGACGAGCAGGAGTGGGGGTTGTAGGGGAGGCCTGAAATTAAAAATAGCAATATTTCGTTTCCTATAGAATTTTAGGCAATTATGCACATAACAAAAGTTGTTTATTTTGTTATTTGGAGTAACTTTTATCATATTCACTTTTGTCGTATACCGAATTATAAACGAGATATACGCTAAAACCTATAGCGGAAGTGAACAATTTTATTTGGGACAAAAGACCCAACCGAAATAAATAAAACTCGGTATGTGCATTAGCACTAACGCTTTCATTATAATAAGCCATACCAACATTTCTAGCGACGGGCAGGAAGGAGGGCGTGTTATAAGGGAGGCCTGAATTTAAAAATAGCGGTATTTCGTTTCCTATTGCATTTTTAGCAATTATACACATAACCAAAGTTGTTTATTTTGTTATTTGAAGTGACTTTTGTTATATACACTTTTGTCGTATACCTAGGTATAAATGAATTATACATTAAAAACTACTGCGGAAGTCAACAATTTTATTTGGCACAAAAAACTCAACCGAACTAAACCAAACACGGTATGTCAATTAGCACTAACGCCTTTCTTATAATAAGCCATACTAACATTTCTAGGGACGGGCCGGAGTGGGGGTTATAAGGGAGGCCTGAAATTAATAATAGTGATATTTCGTTTCTTATTGGGATTTCGGCAAATATGCACATAACAAAAGTTGTTTATTTTGTTATTTAGAGAAATTTGCTCAAAAATTCTTTTCAATATGAACTACCAGGTACAGCACCTGGAAAAATTAATTTTAATGTATGTTAATATTTTGTCCTTAATAATTCAAATCTATGCACAATGCACAGGAAACGGGAAATATGACAATATGGAGGACAGTGAAGTCTTACATCAAAAATTAATTTTATTATTAAAAATTCCACAGAAACGACGGGTATTAACCCGTATAACACTGGGACGGGTAAATGTCAAAATATTGTGCAAAGTCAAGCCTTACCAAAATAATATCACCATTCAGCCTCAAATGAATTCCCGGGCGTAGCCGGGTATCTGAGCTAGTATATATATATATATATATATATATATATATATATATATATATATATATATTTGTTAAAGATTTAAATCTTTTACAAATTAAATAAACAAATAACAATTCTGTCTTTTTAAGTAAATAATTAGATCCGAATTCTTGAGATCAACAATAAAAAAAGAATAAAAAGCAATACAGTGTAAATAGTAAAATTTAGTACATATCCAGTTTGGTTTAGTTCAAATAAACATTTTCTAGTCAAGAATAAAATCATAATTAATGACGTCTTCGCACAACGCATTTGCATGTATCTCATCTAGTAATGATCTGTTGAAAACAACATTTAGTATTTAAGCGTGAAATAATGTATTCGCTTCATGTTAAAGTGTGATGGCCAAATGTGGGCGTTTAATGAATCTTGAAAATAAAATTATGCAAAAGTCTTGGTTAATCATCAAGATAAAGGAAATATGAATATAACAACATTTACAATAAATTACATTTTCAATATGATTCCCATGGAGACATCTGCTTTAAATTTAAGAGATTTTACTGCTATTAGAGAATTCAGTTCTAAATATTGATGTTATTTTGGTGGTATTGTTGGTGGAAATTGGCGAGGTTCGCTGGTTTTCCGAGGCCAATGTATTTGTTTATCAAATGGAAGAGTTTTATTATAAAAGAATTAAGGCCGACAATAGTTTGTACTGAGTATAATATGGTGAAGGAGAGCTTTGATTCGGCGGTGAGCAGGAAATGTTCCGTCAAAGGGAATCTCAAACTGGACAGCTGTATGATGATGGACTCCCCTCAGAGCCTCTCAATCAGTAACAAATCCCATGTAACAATCGGCCCAACCAGCCAATACTTTGCTTTCCCTTTGTCGTAAAACAAAGCTCGCCTGTAGTAATTTATTAAAAGAATAGCCCGTTTTTCATGGAAGCCCCTGACACCTTTGTTTGATTCGCGGGGTGAAATGAACAAAGTAATATAATAAAAAATTAAGCACGTTAAGCTCTCAATTGCCTGTTTTACAAAAAACTCACTTAACCGTGATAATTATATAAGAACTTCCACTTAGTTTTGGTTATGCTAGGTTTCCCTACAGTCTTTTTAGAAATAAAATGAAATTTATTTATTTGCATTAAATGTAAACAAAAACTTATAAGGATACGTCAAAAATTTCTTTTTTCTTTAAAACATTTAATAACGCCCGAAATACAGTTTCAACACTAAATATCATATTCCTAAATAGCTTAAATCGGACCATGAATATGGGAAATTTAAAGGGTGGGAAAATTCGAAAATTCATACTTTCATACTAACATTTGACCTGGAGGGCCTAGAAGCCGAGAGTAAAAAGTAAGAACACAGAAAATTTGGAACACTATTAAACTATTGATTGTCTACAATTATTGTCTATACATTTTTTCCTAACTCCCCCTACATACATTTTTTCCTAACTTCCTTTTCCTTAGCGAGATAATCCTACCTTCAGTCGCGCCCCTAAAGGCCGATTTAAATAATGTTTGGTATTTAAGCTTGAAATAATCTTTGTGTTATATTGACTATATATTAACGTGTGATGACAAAAACTTAGGCAAAGCTGAAAATCGAAAAATGCAATTATCTCGGTTAATATTCGTGATGGAGTGAAAGTGCATATAACACACTATAGTATTCCACTTCAGTTACTGCACATTATATCTTCAATAAAATTAGTTCTATACAATTTTTCTTGTAATGACTGAGATTTTAATAATTTTCAAAACTACCCGCTCTAAACTCCCCCTCCCACTAGTCCGATTTCAGCAGTTAACGAACTTGATCTTTGTAGTGTCTTATAAAACGTTTAAATATCGTGTTTGGTAACCGTCATACAAAAAGTGCTACCGCTTGAGAGTTTCATACTGTTGCGTGAAAGATTGGCAGAGAGAGAGAGAGCCGCGTGTTTGATCTAATTAGGGCCAAACTAAGTAGGGCCGCCGGCAGAATCTAATTAGGGCCTTCCAGAAAGTTCTGGACCTTTCCTTGCCTAGTCCCTTCTACAGGCATTTATAAGAGACCCTGCCAGTACCTCAGTTCAGGTGACGCTCGACAATCTTCGAGGGATGTTCAGTGCTACAGTGCGACTTAGTGCAGTGCGGTAAAGTGTGGTGCCGTGAAGAACAGTGTTGTGCCGAAACTGTAAGTAACAGTTTAGTGCCGTGTTTAAGACAGTGCAGTGCCGCGAAGTAAAGGACAATGCAGTGCCGTCGTTTTATCTGAATTTCAGTGACCGTGAGTGAATTATTGGACTGTTTAATCTGAAGAACAGTGACACTATCAGTGTG